>CM052097.1:24192548-24213146 GCA_028453745.1 Agapostemon virescens | reverse complement strand
GGGCCAGACTGCCGATCGGGTTACGACGGCCCGTAGTAACCCGAATTTCATAAGCGGATCTCTTAATCCTGGTCCGAACGCGCTTTACATATCGCTGCGCGGTCGGATCGTATAGGTACGGCGGTCCGGCTCGATCGCGTCCACAACCAAGGCGTATAGGTACGGCGGTCCGACTCGATTGTGTCCGCATCCGAATATTTCGATTCCCTGCTAGGTTGCTTGCGGGGATCCGGCTCGGTTTATGGGGGACGTGTAACTACTTCTGAGAGCTGACTTGTTATTTGCTCGGCTGATCGAAAAATTAGGATTATTCTGCTGCGAGAGTTTCGCGACCATCCCCGGTCTCCGTTTCCAGTTAGGTCTGTGCGCGAGCTCTTCGTTCATTTTACTACCGCAATTTTATCTTAGAGATGCTTTTCAAATATTATTCTGGTTCCTTGAAATGCATTTTCCATTTTTTAATTTGGCTCCGCCGCGCTTGTTTACCGTTACATTATTTACGTTTATTTTATTAACGAGATTCTATGCTGGGCGCAGCCTGCGAACTGTACTCTTCCTTTTTCAAATGCATTTTCGATGCTTTCGGTTTGCCTCTGCAACGATTGTTTACGTTCGTTTCTTCCCATCGATTCTATCTACGCAATTTTATTCTCTATACGGTTTTCGAATCGCACTCTTCTTAAAGGCATTTGTTATTTTCTAGTTTGGCTTCTTTGGTTAACAGTCGAGCTTGCACTTATTTTATTCGACCATTAACTTTTCGCTGATAAATAATTGTGTCCGACCCTCGTAGCTTGTAATTGTTTAAACGTGGAAATCGTAGAAAACATTCTGCGCGTTCGTTCAATCACTGAGAGAACAACTAAAAGAATTGTTCAGAACCATGACATTGACAACACATTTAAAGCCTTAGAGGTTGTGTTTTACACATTCTTAATTTTAACACAAAAAAGAGTAACAAAATATAAAATATGTTCCTTGTACAAAATTGCATTTCTCTCGTTAATTTTGTTCTTCGCACATGCACACACCGTGCTTCTCTTTCTCTGCGCCTTCGTCATGCTTGTCTTTCTTCGCTCTCTCACCTCCGACGAGAGGAACATCGCTCAACGTAAAGGTCATTTGACTTGACGAGGCTCCTCCTAGTCCGAACAGCTACGAAAAAATCGTTGCATACCGTCCGGGATGGAATTCGGTGCATCAGGTTGTCAAAGAGTCGTAAACTCCAGTGTTTGAACACCCTTAGGGGATGTTCCGGATGCGGAGAGAGGACTCTCGAAAATTCTACGCAAATCCAGGCTTCGTTAAGTCGTCTTGGGAGCATCGGCTGGTAGGGTTCAATCGTCGATTCCGGTCGATAACGAATACATTAAATGCGTTTGAAATGCTACACGAGCCCTGGACCCGCCATTAGCACGGCCGCTGGACGATTCGAAGCGGCGCGGCGGCGTGGCGTGGCTCGGCGTGGCTCGGCGTGGTGTGGCATGGCGTGGCGTGGCGTGGCGTGGCGTGGCGTGGCACGGTGGCCACTGGCACCTCGGGTCTTTGAGGGTTAATTGCGGACGTGTTGCGGAATTCCATTAATCGAAACGGCTTTCGGGGCTTCTCTGGTATTTAAACTACACGCGGACACGCGCGCCTTATTCGCCGCTGATCGATGCTCGCCGATTGTTCGCTTTCGTGTCCACCGGCGTGGAAACGCCGCCATCTAAATAACTAAAATCGACAGAGCTCAATCGAATCCGCGTTGCTCTCTATCGCTTCGCGCGCCACGGTAGGCTGCAAACCCTGTCCATAATTCGATCTTTGATTAATGCAAAAGGAAACCTGCCTGCGCAAGCGCGACATCCGACGTCCAACCAGAAAAACCGCGTCTCTTCTCGACAAAAAGTCGAGATTCGCGGATTGCTCTTTGATTCTATTTTTAAAAAATTACTTTTAGATTCTTTACCAATGCCAGGACAGATTAGTGTTCTTTGTTAGTTAAAAGCACATCCGGAGAAAGTGTTGAAGTTTTATCTTTAAAATATAACAATCCATCAGAGCCTACTCGGAATTTTCGAGGGCAAAAGTCTTGCCATTCCCGATTATTGTTCGTTCAAATAAATTTCGCAGACAGGGGTCGATTTCGTTGTTTACGCAGATCTCGGGGCTCGGGAGCGGTGGGTTAATTGAACAGGGGAAAAGTTGGTCTTCTCTTAAACCGACTCGGGTTTCGAAAGTTACGCCGACTGCGAACGAATTCTACGCGTTGTTCTCCTTCGGAATCGGGGAGAGTCGAGTGCGTGGAACACGTCGGAGGGTCTTCTTTTCCATTAGAGTCGGGTGACACACGTGCCGCGGGGAAGATTGAACAGAAGTTACCGAAGTCATCGGAAAAAAAAGAGCGAAACTCATGGACGACGAGCTATCTCTTTTCTCTCTTCCTCTTTCTCTCTCTCTCTCTCTCTTTCTTCTCGCGAAGTTTGCCGTCGAACTTTCGGCAGAGGACCGAACTCATCCAGAACTTCTGCCAGTGTGTCGCGTCGTTGATCACCGCGACACGACAGCGTGACCAAGTATTTTCATAAATCTTTCGCGATGACGCGGATCGATCGCTCGGCGATCACGTTTTAATCGTTCTCCACGCTCCGCGGGCCGTTTCTGTAAACTATGGTTGTCCCGCGATTATACTCCGATTTTTCACAGCGTTTCGTTTGGCCCGATCTGCCATCCATGCGAAACGATTAACTCTTTGCGCTCGAAATTATTTTCGCGCGTTCGCTCGCACCATATACGGGTGACGAAATTAATTGTACGTTGTTTCAAGCGAATTTATACGGTAATGAACTAGCTGCATCGAATTCGACGGTGATCCAGAAATTGCGAGAAGGTTGGAGGGCTCCTCGATGTCGTTCGTTTCATTTTTTCAATTTTTATTTCGTTCGACCGCCTCGATTTTATAGACATTTTGTGGCCGCTGGCCGTTAGGAGCAACGATCAACGGCCACGGTAAAATCGTGTTAAATGCTACCGCCTTTTCGCTGCTCGAACGACTACAGGACAACGGCCACGGTATTTCATCTCTATTGCTCGGCGTTCGCGTACACGCGAGCTAAAAGCGATCGGAAGTGACGAGAATCACGGTCGGAAAGACTCGAGTTTCGACTCGCGTATGTGCTCGATAAGTACGACGTTTCGCAGCCGAGACGGTGGCGTTTAACGCGACTTCGCCGTGTTTTGCGTGCTGCGGCAGCGATTTTATGCTCGCTTTTTGTCAGCGAGCTCGATCCCGCCGCCTGGCGGTTTTTCATAATAGTCTCGCTTCTTCTTCCCTTGAAACCCGCGTAATCTGATTAGTCCCGTGCCACCGGCATCCCCGCGCGCCCTCCGCCGCTGCTGTTGCGTTGTCGCCGCCACCGCAGCCGCCACTTCCGTTTCCTCGAAATTAACTAGAAAACAGCTCGGTTTAGCCAAACGACCGCGAAATTAATGGAGGCTCGGTCTCGCGCTGTAAGAACCCCTTGGACAATGGGATCGAGTTAACGACGAAGCAGCCGGTACTGCGACATCGCCGAGCGACGGTGAAACAACAGTTTTCATCGCTTTCGAACACTGTTCGTAGCGCTGAGCTTGCAGTAACGGGGATACGATGGGTCTTGCGGGATTTCGAGTAAATCAATCGCCACAGGATTTTGAACCGATCCGACGTACATGCGAAATCAGAAATTCTTCAATGTCGAATGTCCAACTGTTCGATGAACTGTTTGTTGCAAGGACACGACGCTCTTACACCCTTCTACGTCTTCGATTCGGAAAAATATAATTACTCCTCCGTAGTGGGCACGACGTTGACAATTGGGTCATTCGCTCTGCGAAGAATCGATCGAACCGATCGGGATGAAACGTTTATCGTTTTTCAGGGGTTGCGCGGGCGACGCTCTCGCGCAAGAGCGTTTCGCCATTCGTCTTCTTTCAGCTTCCGAGGTGCTGCTTGAAAAATCGCAGGATTAGCCGAGGGTTAGGACCGAGTGGTTCCGCGGGAATTGTTCGAAATGGTTCGACAAACTCTCTCCTCTCCGCTCGCGGCGGTTTCGGCCGCGTAATCGCGGGAGTAATCGCAGTCGCAGGCGAGCAAGCTAATTGAGAGAGCTCGGTCCCCAGAGAGTCGAGCGATTCGCTCGACTTACCCCGCTTCCGTTTCCTCTCCGCCTTCCTCTGCTCCTCTCGGCTCCTCTCGGCTCCTCTCGGCTCCTCTGCGCTCCTCTGCGCTCCTCTCGAGGCTCACCCTCGCGCGCCGAGCGTAACGACGTCGCCTCGAAATTATTAATAGCGCCTTATCCCTCGGGACCGGCATTGTTGTCCGAGGACCTGGTTCCTCCTCTCTCTCCTCTCTCTCTCTCTCTCTCCCTCTCCCGCTCGAGTGGGTGACGACTACCAGCCTCGATAGCGTGAAACACCGCCGATGGCCGCCCGCGCGATTCCATGAGGGAGAACACGGGGTCGCGGACCGGGCTGCAGGGGATGCAGAATTTCGCACCCTTGCTCGCGCAATCCTCTTTCTCTTGTCAAAGCGAAAAACAATCTCTTTCGGCCCGGCATCGCTCGCGCGAGTTCGACGACCGAGCTCTGCGGGCAATGGAAACGATTCAACGTAGAAACCATAATTTGATCGACGCGCGTTAAACTCTGAGCGGGTTTGCAACGCTTTCCATGTCACTTTTTCTTTTAGTGTGAACGCAAAGACTTGCTCACCCCATTTTTATAGATCCATGGAGCGTTTAACGCGTTAACCCCGCGAATTACAACATCGAGTCAGATCCGCGACGAAGATTCAAGAAAAAGTATTATAAATATGTCTATTATGTAGTAAAATCCTATTTCGTTGCCGTTTTCAAATAAATATAAACTTTCTCCTCCCTTTGAATAACGTTGAACGAGAAAGAAGGCTCTATCACCGAAAACGTTTTCGTGGCGATTGTTGCGCGAATTTTTAGGAATTTTTTCCTAAGAAACTACCGATTCTTGCGCATTGGAATTGCACGTGTTCTTCCATGGCAAAGTAATCAAAATTACAGGTAAGAAGATCGGCGTCGATCTCGAGGAAGAAGGGCGCAAGATGGAGAAAATAACATCAACGATTAAAGATTAGGGTGATCTAACGGGGTCTATCATGAAATCTGAGAAACATAGTTCTTGCAAGGGTTAACCTTTGATTAGGCACGCGGAGTGTGATAAGTGCAGCTGCGATCGTTCGTAACACTGTTATTTTAGTCGTGCGAATTTTGCACTTTCGCGCAGCTGAGATTACGCGTGCACTGTAGAGGTTTATAGCCCAACGAAGATGAATTATTCTTGCGATAAATGCGATGGCTGCATTTTGCAACTACGCATAATCGTGTTTAATGTAAAAATTCTTCTCGAAATTAGCGCGGGGCTTCGCCATTTCGAAGAATTAAATCCTTGCAACTGCGAAGAGGCTGTGGCATTTCAAAGACGAATTGTTCTAGCGATGCAACAAGTAAGTCCATTTAACGCTAAACCTAAGTAACCGAACCAAGCTAATTCAATCTTGTTATTAACACAAGCAACGAAATAGGGTGTCCCAAAAATGGTCGCCTACCTTGAATGAGGCGATTCCTAAAGTTATTCAAAGAAATTTTTCTTTTACGAAAATGTTCTCCACGGCTTCGTTAAAGAGTTATTCACGAAAAACACGGTCCAATCACGGCGTAGCGGCAATGGGAGAAGTCCAACTCGGCCGATGCAAGCGCCGCGATTCACCCTCTTTCGGCTCGCTCCGAATGGTCCGTGTTTTTCGTTAATAACTCCGCAAAAAATCCGCGTAGAATATTTTTGCAAAGGAAAAAATTGCTTCGAATGGTCTTAAAAATCATCCCCTTCAAGAACTGGAGCGTTTTCGTACTCTGTGCATCGTTTCTAGAAATTAAACCTCAGCGACTGAAACAAATTGTGCTCAATAGCATACTTTGATTCTGTGGAAATTTGGCGGCTGCCAGTTTTTCGGTCGAAACGCCGGAGGAGTTAAACCGGAAAAAATCAAAAGTGGGAAATAAGGAGCACCCTGCTGCGTGGAGCGCGTTGGAAGGCAGAGACGTCGAAGAGATTGAAATCCGCCAAAATCCCGTGAGCCTCTTCGTTCGTTCGAGCGGAGGAGTCTCTGTCGTTCGTCCCTCCGGCTGAAACGATACGTCTCGAAAAATAAGGAGGAGCGGAGAGATGGTAGGAGGCGACGGAAGAGAGGAGGGGACCGGTTTCTCGCGACCTGCGAACAAGCAGAAGACTCAGGAGAACTCGAGACGCACCGCCAGCCAGGGAAGGGAGAAAGAATCTTTGTCGCGGAAATTCAAAGGCATAAAGTGTCGACGAGGCGTCCTGGGAACGCCATCGCGCCGACCCTTGTAAAGACGTTGAATTTTATGAAACGTCGAGGGGATTCGGTGAAAATATGTAAATACGCAATAAAGCGTAAGCCCTCGGTACTCGACCGGCGCGGAGTCGCGACGCCGCGTTTCTCGCGAGCCGGCGTCGCCTTTTCCCTGGAACAACGCGGAATTTTACACGCGTCCCACCCCTTCGCTTGCCACTCCGCGTATTCGCCTAAAAAATCTTATCAACGCCGGTCGTACGACTGCGCTTCGCCCGTTTCGCGAGTTAAAAAATAAATCCTGTCCAACCCCGTGCGCGATTCCACGGGAACTCTACCGTCGGTAACGAATAGGAAGCCACCCTTAATCCGGATCGATTAAAGTCGGAATCGCGTGTCTTCCGTTGCACCGGAGCGACTCGCAGCACGTCGAAGAGGGGATGCGTGTAAAACAAAGGGGAACGGAAGCGAAGAAAGCTGATCTCCGCGCATTGTCTCGATTTAGCGAGCCGAGACAAGACGCGGTTCCGTTTTCAACGGGGACCGCCGCGAGCCGCAGACTTCGTGCCGCAGGAATTAAACTCGTCTCGATTGCAGAGATCCCGGCGAATCGATCGACGTCTCGCGCGAGCGTCGCCGAAGAGAGCAAGTACGTCTTCTCTCTGCTCGGTTTCGCTGTGCTCTTCATCCTCCTCCGGACGGAACCGCGTCAAATTAATTGGAACGTTTACGAGCAGGCCGGGCCCCGCCTCGACCGGATCCTCGTAAAATTCGTTGGAGGACCGGATTAATTGCCCGGCTCTGTCTCGTACGTCGCGTTAAAAATAATAGATACGTGCCAGCCGGTGTCATCCGATGAAACGTTAACCTCCTTCCTGTAATTTTCGGCCGGAAACTCCTAAAACCTCCGATTCGCTCGCGCGAGCACGACCGCGTTATATTTCCTCTTTTTGTTGCAACTTTTTTAACGCGTTAAACGACGCGAAACGATGCGCCTGCGTTTCGACAGCTGAAAATTTACGAAACACGGTATTACACGAGGTGTCCCATAGTTATTCGAGCTCCTCGATATTGATAATGCCTTACATCGTTCTCGTCGATCGTTATCGAGTCCAAGTCCTCGACAAATTTTTATCCCCTTGTCTTACGATTTATTTTGCGGTTGCAGCGATTAGAATTTCTTTGGAGTTCACTATTTGCTGAAGAGAAAAGAGAATTTGGAACTATCGTGTCTCTATATGTTCTCCTGTGGATGCGCATCAACGATATTCAAATGGAATATTGTTTCGAATTCAGAAAATTAACGAGATACAGATTTCTTAGACTCTGTTCAGAGTCTGTATCGCGTGTCCGACACGATATCGTAAGGCAAGGGGTTAACGGCGGAGCTTCGCTCGATCGTAGCGCTGATCCAGACACGATGTCTAGACAATTCCAGACGTAACCGGCGTTTCGGAATGGCTACAGCGTCGCTCCGGAACCGAGAAAGATCGCGAACCGGTTTCCTTGGCTAATATTAAAGTTACCGGCCGGAGAACGTTGTCGGAGGGTTGTCGCGCGGTTGACGCCCGTCGGGCAAAGTTTCCGCTAAGCGTTCGAGGTGTATCGGGGTCGCGCGTGTTGTCGCGAAGAAAGAACGTTGGGCGAAGTTTACACGAAGCATTGGTCGCGGGCATTAACGGTCGGGATGCGTCGTGCCGTGCAAGATCGATGCTTTCAGCGCGACCCGTGCTCACCCGAGGACCATTCATCCTCCGATGTTTTCACAGGCCGAGTCGACGAGACAAGAGACCTTTCCCCCCTCTCTCTCCATCTCTCTTTCAGTCTCACTCTCTCGCCGTTACTTTCTCTCTATGTTTCTCGGAAGCAGCGGGCGTCGCGACACCGAGGAGATAATGGGGTTCATTGTAGCAGAGCAAACGTCGCGATCGTCAAAGCCGGGCTCCTCGGGCCGGATTGCCGGCAAACTAACTCGAGCAGAGGAAGATCGGTTGTTAGTCAGACATTATGGCGGCAATTCGCGAGCTCGGATGGATTTGCGACAGAACGTGCGAAGAGAGGGCCTGAAAAGGGGATAAGATAGCAGTGAGAAAGAGAGAGAGAGAGAGAGAGAGAAGGGTTGAATCCGTTATTTACGGAGAGTTAAGTGTGCTCAGTGCCCCTCCGACGTTTCTGCTAAGTTTCCAGGGTTGGCTCTCCGACTCCGAGTTGGCCACCCTCTCTTCCTAGCTCCCTTTCGCTCCTCTTGCTCCTCTTGTCCTCTTGTCCTCTTGCTATTGCTCTTGCTCGTCCTCGTCCGCTTCCGTTTACCTCGTGCTAAGCAGCGTATCAGCAGCGCTATTGTCTATGCTCATTGTCGACCGACACAACGCCCCCTTTCTCTGCTCGGCGAGAGGAGCGTTAACTCGAGGGGCACAGCCAGCGGACGCAGCAAATTAGAAGTCGCGTTAATCGGTTCTACAGTTTCTTGCGACGGTCTTGCCCGGAACGCGAGAACCGACCTACGAAGACGCGACTTCGGGACAAGTTAGAGCGTTACGTACCTCCGACGACGACGAGAGACCCCAGCTGGTCGTCTTCGATTTTAACACCTTCACTGACAAACTGGCGACCTCGAGTCTTTCGTGAGATCCAACTAATTTATTCGACTAAAGGTACATTGAAAAATGAAAGTGTACGATACCTATCGTTCCTTCAACCTTCCTGCTTTCGCTGAATCCGTTCCAAGAAACCTTTTCCTTTCCGAAAATGTCGTACGAGGCTTCGTTTTCGAGTTAGCAACAGCTCGCATACGTCGTCGCGACGCCTAGTCTCGGGAACAATGGCGGCCGGTGTGGGATAACCTCTTCGCACCTACACGCCGTAACACTGATTCGAAAACGCACTATCGAAACGCGAATTGGCAAAGAAATGAGTTTGTTACTTTAGCGGCACCCTGTGTACACTCGCGAATGTTAACGATGACTCGGTTTAGCGTTTAATAGATTACCGTGAATACCGTTTAATGGATGCTTCTAATCGCTACGAAGACAGCCGACAGTCGTTCGATCGAATATTCAGAGAATCGTTCCGATTTAAACTGCGTTCGCATACCTTCGTGGCTCGCCGTAAGTACTCGGAAGTTTCTGGCGGGTACGGAGGAGGGGAGTTGTCTTCGATGTACCGATGGGCACCATCGACTAAAAGCTATCGATTAAATCGATAGTAGCCAACTACTATTTTCAGTCGACTGTTTTACACGTCGCCATCTTGAAATTTCAAATGAAACGAAAAGATTATGACAGGACGTACAAATATGCAAGTAATGAAATATGTAATAGATATTTCAATACTTTAATTCATATTAGATGTTAAAATCTTATTGCTATTTATGCGATATAAACTATGTATATATGATATAAATAAATTGTGTATATTTATATTTATAACATAGCGTATGAATTTATTATTAAATAAAGACAGATTCAGACAAAATCATTCAATCACGAAATTTACTATCTCTGTACTGTCCTACTATTTATTTAACTAGCCCACATCGAGAATAAGAGTAAATACGAGAATAACCAGTAAAGCAATTCAGTCGACTGAAAACTATCGACAAATTCAGTTACTGAATCAGTTGCTTAAACTATCGAGCATTCCTATTCATTAACGATTTACATTTTGATGTACAAAAAGTTAAACAATGTTATACTGTAGCAGCAACACTTATTGGCGAATAAAAAGAGAATAAAAAGAATATTTCACAAAACTTAGCAAATTATACCTCACATATAACCTATAATTGATTTTGACACAATAGCTTGCGATAAGTGGAAATATTAGTAATTGTTAAAATAAAAAACTTCTTCATACCTTGTATTTTTGGAATTTAAATTATGGAGTAAGAAATTTATAAAAATAATGGTGAATTCAGACTCCTGCACCACAGTCCGGTATATTTACTCCACTTTACTCTTACTGTGCCTATAATACTGAGTGAGCACTGCAGTACAGTGCCGTAAGAGTGAGTGAGAAATGAGATCTATACGTAGGCATAGACTATAGCCTGCAATCTAGACGTAACCACTAAAACGAAATTACAGTCGACTAAATATTCGATAGTATGTAGTGACTAAATAGTAATTAGTCGATAGTTGAATTTAGTCGATAATGCCCATCACTATTTCGATGTGAACGCAGGACTTGCACGACGACGTGGCAGTTCGCGTTGTCACGAAGTCCGAGGCTAGAGAGTGAAGGCTCAGTAATCGCGGTGTAAACAACTAGCACGGGGCCCCCCTCTCTTCTCCGCTCCTCACCTGCTACGAGATCCCCTAGTTTTGCTATCGAGTCATTGTTTAGCCACGGGATAAAGCCAGAGGTAAATTCCAAACCAAATTCCGGGGGCGCTGCTTCCGAGAATTCTTAGCTTGTTTGTACACCGTGAAAGCCCGTGCTGCGAGGATCGTGCGAAACGCGTCATTATGGAGCTTGCACCTTTCAACTCGGGGGGTACACATTTATTATCCTATTTAGGGCTTTCAGCTATTAATGCCTCGACACGGAACTTCCACGCGAAATCGCTTTCTCTCTCTCTCTCCCTCTTTCTCTCTTTTCTCTTTCGCACGTTCTCTGTCTTTCGCGTCATCTTTCTCTTTCTTTCAGCCCGAGCGCGATCGTCTTTTCTTTCGTGGCGCTGTTGTCGCCGCGATAACCTTATTTCGCCCGACACGCATATTTCTTCGCATACTTCGTGGGCAAAAAGGTTCGCACGGTTTTCTCGGGAAATTGTTACGCGACAGCTGCTTGTTTATTTCTGGCACGTTTTGTCCTAACCCTGCCACTGACTTAACAAGCCCTGAAAGCAAGTTCGCGCTGCTTCATGGGGATAAATAGGATTTGTCAGGGTGTCGCGCTTACGGTACGTACGATTTTTAACGGTAACCTCAAACGTGACTTCTTTTCGAGATGGAACTGATTGATCGGAACGAGCGGATTCTTGTAATACGACAGCGGATCTTTCTGCAAAGTAAAGACGTTACACCTGAACTGCAACGAGCCGATACGAGGTAATCATTTTCTTATTTTACGTTTAATACTGCCGTACTAGTTTTGCAAATTATATTTCGCTGTTGTCGATGTACTGCTGTCAGAAAATACGTAGGCGTTCAGGGACATAAGCGCTCTAACCTTAAAATCGTAGTATGAAGTAAAATAGTGTAAAATAAAATGGTACAATATATAATAATGTAGTATAGTATAGGATAAAAGAAAATAGCATAGCGTAAAATAAAATAGTATAGTACAAAATGAAATAGTCCAATCTAAAACGAAATGGTGTAGTATAAAATAATGTAATGTAAAATACAATAGCATAGTAACCATTAACATGGTAGAATATAAAATGAAGTAATAGAATACAAATAAATTAATATGACATAAAATGAAATAAATTGTAGTATAGAGAGTTTAACAGGTTGCAAATAGTACAACAGTATTAAATAACAATTTTTAAATTCTTTCAACGTTTTCGCCATTTTAATTACACTTTTTGATTTTTGTCATAAATGCATCGTTGTCCGGATACTATCAATACTATCAATCATCGTGATATTGATACTTTTGGAACGAAGCACGCGGAATTAATCCCGTGGACCTAGCAGTAACCTTTTTCTGTAATACGTTTCGTTTAATTCGATAACGCAATTTGAAATTTTATGCGTCGTTCGGACAAATAAATGCAAAACGATGTGTAAGCTGTAAACTGACGTTGCATCTTCCTCGGCGGAGAATTTCGTTTCGCTCGAAAATCAGTGGAACAATGTTGGCACGGTCCACGGCGGGTCCAATGACTGTTCCGACGAATCGAATCGGGCAAATTAACAGAAATCAAATTAATCTACGTACGGAATTTGTAAGGTTACGCGAACAAGCGATATTTCGATGCAACGGAAATATATTTATGGAAAACAAATATAGAAAAATAATTTAAATTCGATCTGTTCGGTCGTGGATTAATTAAACGTTAATTGTTGCAATAATTTATTGGAACCGAAGAATATCATTTCAACGTTTTGTTCGGGAATATGAGAAGGTTACTCATTATTAATAACGGTGAAAATCAGGTTGCAATTTACTGTCATTTATTAACAGCGGGAAGAACATCGGTCGATCAGAATGACCGCAATATTCGAGGTGCATTCCGATTCTTTGCGAAACAATAAACGCATATTTTTATAGAAATTCTATACGATTCTTGTCCATTCTATGCACAGGAAATTGATCGCTTACAAAAGTACAATGTTTTAAATACTCGTGAAACACGCACAAGTAGACACAGCAAGTCACACCGATGAAACATTCAGAGTACATATAATTGACACGGATTTACCGAACAGATTTTAAACATTTTAAAAGCGATTTCTACCATTCTCTTACTATGGTCGAATATTACAAAAATTGTCTTATGGACGATGTCGATGACGTGTGCTCTAAACTTTGGGGAAATTTGAAATGAAAAATTCCCGAGGCGAATTCGAGCATTATTTCTCTTGGCTAATTGGCGAATCGACGCTTCGTTTTCCAGTTATTAAGAAGAACACGCGTCGGTCGACGGGGGCAGACGTCCGCGAGCGTGGCGACGGTTGGTCCAGGAGAACGCGTCGAATCTGTACGCCGTCGCATCGATTCATTAATAATTCGAAAACGAAGCAGCGAATCGCGACACGGCAGAGGCAAATGTTGCTCGAAATCGTCAGGGGAATCTAGCACTGAAAATCTCATTGAACTTGGCGCGACACCCTTTATTCCATCGACCCTCGCGTGTCGGTGAAATATTGCAGCCGGGTGGCGGGGCGAGATTTACCAATTCCATTGGCCAGGTCGTTACGGTGGAACGTCGAAGGACAAACACGGGATAACAAGAAATTTCATTAGGCGCGTAATCCGGGAAGATCGGATCCGTCGTTTAAAGGGTCGTGCAAAGCAGAGCAGAGCCGAGCGGCCAAGAGGAGCGGAGAGGAGAGGAGAGCAGGGTCGAGCAGGGTCGAGCAGGATAATGCTGGGTCGGACGTTCGAGAGGGAGCGAACGCTTTGATCCTCGGTCAAAGGGCAACGTCTCCGAAGGGAGAGACGGCGTTACGTGGGCCTCCCTTGGCCTATTGTGGCTCCCATTGTTGCGCAAACTGCATTACAACCGGAAGTGGTCGCGACCTCCCTTCCGTGGCTCGTAACTCAGTGTCTCGCGGCCGGGTGCCGGCTTTGCACAATGCAACGGCAAATGCACAGCCTGTAACACCGACGTCGGACATCCACGGACGCGACTGCGACGCAAGGCGACGCGAGACGTCGAGACGCGTCGCGAGACAGGCTGTACGTCCTGCGCGGCGCTACGCGGACTCGACGGAACACCCAGAAATCCAAAACAACATCTCGTACTCTGCTTAGCTGCTCCGCCGCGCGGACCTACTCTACCTAGATTTAACGCGTTTTGCTGGGTGCAGCATCGGCATTGTGTTCGACTTAACGTTAAGCCCCAACGTCCGACTTAGCATCAACTTAGCAGGCCAGGCTGTAACCGGTGGACCAGTTAGGTTAGTCGACTAATTGCTCTTCATTTTCGCGTTATACGTATGTCAGAAATTTGATAAGATAATCTCACAGGCGCACCCTTGGTTCTAGCATAAGTCCTGAGCGGTCACGCGCAGTCCTCGGGACTGATCCTTCGGGAATGCTATCCTTCTACTTTTAAATGGCGGTGCGACGTCGGGTCGTCTGCCATAATTGAAGATTCTTAACTGCGCCACTCTCCCTGTACGAACCGCTGCGCCAAAAATGTGCACGGTGCTCGAGAATGATCGTCAGCGGCCGCGTTTACGCCTCACCGCAACGTGAGTTGTTTTGACGATGTTTATTGAAAAAATGAAACTTCCCTTTCACCCTTTCGATACGAGCGCTCTGTCCACCATGACACTCCCGTTATACGGAGCAAAATGCACACATAGCGCGTGGTCGGTCCTCGTTTGTATGAAGATTTTTCTGCCGTCTATAGGCGACGCTCGTAGCGAAAGGGTTAAGTCCTCAAACTACCATTCAATGTTAGAAGTGCAGATGGAAATGATTTGTAACTTCTGCTTTCTTGGTTAGTGAAATCAAAGAAACGTTTCTGCGAACACTTCGCAACGAAGCGCGCGTTAAAATTGCGCGGGAATATTGCGCGGGAGTATTGCGCGGGAATATTGCTCGACCACACAAAAAAGTTGTCTTTTCGTGTCGTTCCTAACAATTGCAATTTTCTGAAAGTCTTTTTCACAAGTCGTTTGGTAAATCAGTGTTTCAGTGAAATTCATAGTTTAAGTGATTTGATAAATGTCATTTTTTACAGGAGGCCAACTTTCTATTTTCAAAGCAATTGGACAACTCTGTAACCCTCGAGAAATGGATCATTTATACTATTTTGTAATTAACAACATTCAGATACCTCTTGCAGATACATTAACCTTTTCGCAGATTCTCGTTGAATAGCTATTCGTTCAATATGATCGCTAGAGTCGGCACGAGTAAATTGCTCGGAAGCGTGGTCGGCGTAGGGCTGTGTCTCCATTTTTCTTCGGTTTCTCGATCCGAATGTCCCGGTCGTACCGCGTCGCACGATTCGAGACCGTCCAAAACGATTTCCCGAGCGAGGACAGAGAAGTCGTCCAGGCTGGTTCGTCCGTCAGGAGATAATCGTCCGTGAAAATGCGGCATTATTTGACTGGCACCGGTTGGGAAACTCGATTCGCCGGGCACTCACCGCGAATTCGGAATCCGGGTTTCTTGCGCGAATTACTTTGCCGGGAGTTTACAAACGTTATTTAAAGTTTCGCGAAGAACATTCGCAGCCGGGTCTCCTGGTCTATTCGTTGGCTCCTCGTCGTTCGCGATCGTCTTCCTCTTCTTCCTCGCCCCTCGCGAACCCCGCCTTGTCGTTCCCTCTCGCTCCACGTTCCCTTGTCCCGCGTTTCCCGCCGGAACGAATTGTTCCTCGTCTTTCCGGGCCGAGTTTTCCGTGCTTGCTCGTACTCAGCCAGCAAAGAGAGAGCTCGCGCGCCATTTCTTAATTCAGGATTAATTCAATTTCACGCTGTCGGCCGACGTCCACGTTTATTTCGCCATTGATTCCGCTCGGAACTAACGCGGCCGTCGCAAACAAAATACGAACGGAGCCACCGGGACTGTTCCCGGCGAGTTTCGACGGTTGGAATCGACATTTTTTCCAGCTGAAACCCGAATCCTCCTTGTTCTTCTCCTTTTTCTTCTTCTTCTTCTGCCTTCTTCTGCGTCGTTCCGTAGACAATTTCTCCACGGAGAAAAGAGTGGAGCGTTTCGATGACAATTTCCATGTCCGATAGACGAAACGTTTCTTCCCCAAGGAAGAATAGCGATCCAAATTTCATCGGAGAAAAATCGTTTTTTAAAAATTTCATCTCGCTGAGATGATCTCTTTCCGAGGCGGGAGACCATGCTCTAAAAAATATTGGACGTGTATGGTTTTTTATCGAACATCGTTCACCCCGACGAGGGCGATGACAGCTCTCCAAGTTGAAGCCGGATGCAGTTCTTTTTTTATGAATCTGTATCATTCTTTTTTCTTTAACAGAACATTGTAGAACGCAAAATTCAATCGGGCCGAATCGATTTTTAACAGCATGCATGCTACCGTTCAGACATTTAAATTTACTAACTATATTATATAGTTACTAAAATATATTAACTAAATACACGATAAGTTTTCCATGCAAAACCATCCATAGAAAACGTGAAAAAGTGAAAAATTGTACAAAGAGTACGATTGCAGTACCGATTCTGTGCAATCTTCCTTAAAACATAAACTATTGCATAAAACATTTCGAAACTGCGTCGGTTTTATCATCCACGTTTTTGCAATACGCGGCAATTTTCCAGACCAACTGAATCTACGAGCTATGAATCATCGCCATGATAAACGCAAACGCTTTCGCGAACGGTCCGGTAGAGTTCCGCGCGATACCGATTTCTTTGAACCCTGCCGGCCGATGTCGCCGCATCGGTGCGCTAATAAGCACGCGGCTTAACGATCTGTTCCGTGACGGATACGCGCGTCCGGATTTTGGTCCGAGCGTCACTTATTCCGGCGATCGGTCGTGTCTAATGGTTTTACAACGTCCTGGATTGTAAACGGTTCGTTAAATCGGCGCTGGGCTGTTGTCGGTGGGAAACAAGCAGACATTCCGCAGATAGGATTCGCAGGAGAGTACGGGTCGCCATTGTCGGCGGCATGCGGCAGGAGGTTTGATCGCAGCGGTGGTTGTAGCGTGGTAGTGGTGGTCCATTGATGGCAGATTCGGTCCCCTATCTAGCTCGCCTCAGCTTCGGTATTTGCTTGTTAAGTGACAGTATTGACGCGTGCAACAAGCAAATATCAATATGTCGTCGGCCGGCGTACGTATGTACGTCCACTAATCGAGGATCGGTTAATTGCTTTCGTTCGGACGCGGCCTGTCCCTTCTCTCCTGCAAAACCCGGCGATCGACTCCGCTTGCTCGCTGCGAGCTCTCCGCTTCGCGCGATCGAGCTAGACGCATCGCGGAACTTTTGCCCGCTGACCCAGGATTCGCCGATCAACCGCGATTCAACGGGCTAACGCGTTAATTAACGTCCAGCTGGTTCACGCAAAGTGCTGCGCCAAAGCACGCAGCCCTACGGCGATAAGACTGCTCGGCTTTTCTCGCCGGTACTCGTTCGCGTTGAACTCTTCGTACTTAGCTGACATAATTGTTCGGATAATATGGAAAATGAATTTTCTTCGTAACGCGGTTGCTTAAAATGCACATCGTTGGCATTTGTGTAACCTGAAAGTAAGCATTGACTCTTCAACTCTTTTTGCAACGATTAAATTAGTTTTATCGGATTTCTGGGAGATGGTTGTTCGGCGGTCAACGCGTTAAAGTGCTTGGCACACGAGGTACGTTAAAAATGATCGAGTTCCTTGAGAGGAGCGATCGCTGGAGTTGTTTTACGAAATTTTTTCCTTTACTGATTCGCAATTCGACGATCCGTTTTCGAGTTATCGACGAAAAAGCTCGCTCGAACCAGCTGCCATTTTTCCAAGGACTGTGCGCCGCGCTGCAATAGGCCAGCTCTCGCTGCGTCCCGATTGGACCACGTTTTTCGTTGGTAACTCGAAAACGGCATCGCGTAGTTCATTTTCGCGAAGGGAAAAGCTTATTGGAACATCCCCACGAATTTCCCCTGTCAAAGAATTCGAACAATTTTGGAACTTTAGGAATTTATCGTTTAGCTCATTCTAAGTTTTCCGGTAAGGACGCCGAAATACTTTTCGAGAAGAAGCTAGTAACCGGAGAATAAAAAAATCTCTCCGCCAATCGATGCATTAATCTAAAAAAGGAAAACAACTAGGAAAGAGGAAAAAAAACTGTCTGAGCACATTCTAGTTTGAGGATCGCGAGTATCGGCGGTGAACATGCCACCCGTCGACGAATTTTCCGTGTGGCAGCTCGATGCCGACTGACAGACCGTTAAACGCCGGTATTAGTTTATGGAAATAACAAGCGCGAGCTGAGTCGATACGTAGGGAAATCGCACGGTACAAACGGCGTACAACGTCACGCCGTGTCAGGAATATTGGAGCGCGGATAAAGCGTTCGCCAAAGAGAGAGAGAGAGAGAGAGACAGAGAGGCATAGAGAGGGAGAGAGAGAAAAGATAGAGAGACAGAGAGCAAGAGAGTAGCGATGGGATCTAAAACACTTGAATTCGCTACGATTTAATAATTATGACAAACAATTAAAATCCATTATAATTCAAAACTCAGAATTCTTGAAAGTGTTCATTCTCGTGAAAATCTCGAAAGTCTTAAAATTATGGGAGCCTTGGAAAAATTGATAATCTTAAATGATTTCTTCATCATATTAATTTTTATCATTTTTTCCGTCAATGACGTGCTCATTCTTTACTTTGTTATGTTTTTGCATTGAATTTTGTTGTAGACGAACAAGTAGATTCTACTATGAAGAATCCGAATCGCTTCTAAAATAATTGAAAACTCGAAACTCTTGAAGATCATAGAAGTCTTTACAGTCTTCACAGTCTTGTCGCTTTTGTCGGAAATTCCTGCGTTTAGCAGCGAGCTTAGAAAATATTTATTTACGCATACGAATCAGTAGTCGATCGAACAGTTACACATCCGACATTGCAAGTAAAGCATCGACGAATTTCCTGGACTTTCAGACTTCGAATAAAGATAATCGCAGCGCTGCGTCGATTTGGTTGAAAACTTGCAAGGCAGACCATCGAGTGTCCATCGCTGGTTGCGCGACAGGGTGTGCGAGGATGCGAGGGGTAGCATAGCTCTCGGTGGCGAACGCTAGGCTGTCCTGTTATTCGCGTTATGCCTACGCAGAATGAATCGTGACGTTATCACCGGCGATGGAATTAATTATCGGAAAGCGCGAACGGTCAATTATTCACGGTTTTAATTAGCACACCGCTGGACGGACGGCGTCTGTCGCGGGGGAAGGGCGGGAGGGGAAGGGGCCGATCGAACGTTGTCGTTTCCAAGAGCGCTACAATGTCATCCGCGCGGAACATCCCTCGCAGCCGACCGACTTCGGAAATCGCCTAACTCTCTCGCTCGCATCCTGCAGCCCCTGTCTCCGTCTCTATCGTTCTCTATCCGCCGCAATCCGCCGCGAATGCGACGCGACGCGTCAAATGGAGTTTCGACGTTCCCCGGCCGCTTATTTTCCGTTTTGCCCTCGATCGTTTCGTTAGCGCGGAATAAAACGAGCCGCGATGTCGGCCGCGCGCTCTCGCCGATCGCTTCGTTGGAACTTCCGTCGAAACTGAGCGATAACGGCAGATGCGCAAATTGATCCCGCCTGGGCTGCGTGTGCACACGTATACGGAATATCTATACGCGGTTGTATATATCCCCGCGTATACAGGGTGAGCCACTTAACCGTGCAATCTGAATTTACCGACGAGATACTCGTTCCACGGCGAAAAGTTTCCAGCGAAAGTTCCTTCATATCGAATAAGACGTACAGCGAGCTCATTGGTATTCCGAGGCCTCGACGTTTTATCGAGACACAAGTACGATCTTGAGTTTCCGTGTTATAACCCGGGGTGGTTAACGTTCAACCTACCGAGCATTAAAATCGACGAGCGTGCACTTATTTAGAATTCCTGCATTTTTCGTGACAAATAAAGGAATAAAGGAAACCGTTCGAGCGATTTCTGCGAAGGCAATTTTACAACTTTGATAATAGTGACAGAAGATCCAAAAAGCGTGAAAAATGAGATTCGTGACAGTGTCGAATTCCGAGTGAAAAAATAATAATTACCGAGATATTTTTCGGTGAAAGTAGACGGAAGGTTCGATCCGTCTTTGGTCAAATTCGACGACAGCTTGTTCGCGTCGAACAGTTTTCTTTTCTGCGAAACTTTCGCGACCATGCCCGTAATGTTTTCCCGATTAGAACGACACTCGACACGGTACAATTTGCGTCGCGTTTGTCCGTTTAATCCGCGATCCGGTAGAGCTTCGATTATCCGAACGCGCTCACGTTCCACGGACTAGTTCGAATAATCGAGGCTCTACTAAATCGTAAATTAAACAAGTAAACACGGTGAAAATTTAATCGTGTTTGGACTCGCGTCGATCGACAAAACGTGACAAACACATTGACTGAAGATTCGCAAACGAATGATCGAAGGCAAAAATGATTCGTTGACATGCTGGCTTCGTAATTGTTACGATTTTACCTTTTTACTCGCCATATTCGATACTCGTTTGAACCGCATACCTAAACGTCGTACGTTACGTCTCAGAAACTCAAAATGGCCGCCACTTGTCGCGTCCTACGCTTCGGCTAATTTCGAGCAACTTTTGTTGGAAACATTTTTCGATGCAACAAGTAGGTTATGAGTAAATTGAGGCGGTACGGTTAAGTGAGTGGTCCGGTATAGATACGCTGGATGTGCTCACGGACGTGCGCGAGCGTGTGCACGCGCGCGTATCACGCCGATCGAAAAAGTGGCTGACATCGCATCGACGCGATATTTTCGCTGAAGCGTTTAACGAAAGCGAGATCAATGGATCGCCACGGCAGATTCGAGATCGACGTTTTTCGCCGCAAAAAACCCGCACACAATAGAAAGAGAGACGGCGAGTGACATGGAGAAAGACCGATATACATAGAGAGAGAG
>CM052097.1:24171403-24184001 GCA_028453745.1 Agapostemon virescens | reverse complement strand
TTTGCCAAATATTGCCACGAAATCGCTAAATATTGAAGGTATACCCCTTCTTAAAATCGTGAAAAATCTTTAGGTCTCCGATTCTTTTGTAATTTTGTGTACACGTTTCTAGACGCGCGATCAGAGTGTATGGCAATTTTTAGGTCGATCGGAATCGAATTGCAACCGTGGCGCGACTTTGAACTTTCGGTGCGATCAATGGTGAAAATGGGAAAAATTGGGGTTGATAAAACGAAGCTCCCTGGATTTCCCTGAAATGCTAACCTAAATTGTGGGAGCTTTTCTTAAAGAGGAAGATTTGAGGAAGATTTTCGCGTATGATTCATGTCGATAGCTCTAATAGTTTGGCCGGGGCACGACTTCAAAGATTTGCCAAATATTGCCACGAAATCGCTAAATATTGAAGGTATACCCCTTCTTAAAATCGCGAAAAATCTTTAGGTCTCCGATTCTTTTGTAATTTTGCTTATACGTTTCTAGACGCGCGGTCAGAGTGTATGGCAATTTTTAGGTCGATCGGAATCGAATTGCAACCGTGGCGCGACTTTGAAATGTCGGGGCGATCAATGGCGAAAATGGGAAAAATTAGGGTTGATAAAAGGTAGCTTCCTGAAGTCCCCTGATATGCTAGCCTAGATTTTGATGAGCTCTGCTTAAAGGGGAAGGTTTGGGGAAGATTTTCGTTTTTGATTCATGTCGATAGCTCTAATAGTTTGGCCGGGGCACGACTTCAAAGATTTGGCAATATTGCCACAAAATCGCTAAATATTGAAGGTATACCCCTTCTTAAAATCGCGAAAAATCTTTAAGTCTCCGATTCTTTTGTAATTTTGCTTATACGTTTCTAGACGCGCGGTCAGAGTGTATGGCAATTTTTAGGTCGATCGGAATCGAATTGCAGCAGTGGCGCGACTTTGAAATGTCGGGGCGATCAATGGCGAAAATGGGAAAAATTAGGGTTGATAAAAGGTAGCTTCCTGAAGTCCCCTGATATGCTAGCCTAGATTTTGATGAGCTCTGCTTAAAGGGGAAGATTTGAGGAAGATTTTCGCGTATGATTCATGTCGATAGCTCTAATAGTTTGGCCGGGGCACGACTTCAAAGATTTGCCAAATATTGCCACGAAATCGCTAAATATTGAAGGTATACCCCTTCTTAAAATCGCGAAAAATCTTTAGGTCTCCGATTCTTGTGTAATTTTGGTTACACGTTTCTAGATGGGTACGCAGAGTGTATGCCAAATTTTAGCTCGATTGGAATCGAATTGCAGTCGTGGCACGACTTTGAAATGTCGGGGCGATCAATGGCGAAAATGGGAAAAATGGGGTTGATAAAAGGTAGCTTCCTGAAGTCCCCTGATATGTTAGCCTAGATTTAGCTCTGCTTAATCTCGAAGATATTTACATTTTACAATGCCTATATCTGTTTTATAGGTCATCCGATTCCTACAAAATGCATAAATTGTGAATGTAGACACAGATAATATGTGCAGTCCATTTAAAAATGGTGGAGCAATAACTATGTCTACCTTGAATATTTCTAATAATCTCTATAGCAACTAACAACAATTTAAAAAGAAAAAATTATTAAACTAGTAAACGTATGACATTTTAAAGTATACAACTGCAGTACAGTTGTCACAAGCGATCAGGGATACCGATCGCTTTACCTTTATTACCTTTGTAGCAAAATAAACTATTGCGAATATCATTCTAAAACTGCATCATCTCGTTCAGTTATGTTTTCTGAATACACAGTTCTTTTTTATTTAAAACTATCCACCGAAAGAGAAATAAAAAGTATAACATTCCAAAGAATACAACCACGGTACAGTGGGCAAAAGCGATCAGAGGTATCGATCAAATTCAATCCTTTTTTAACAAAATAAACTATTGCGAATATAATTCTAAAACTAGGTGAACTTGTTCAGTTATATTTTCCGAATACACAGTTCTGTTTTATATAAAACTATCCATCGAAAAATGTAAGCTAATATTTCTAACATTTCAAAAAACAAGAAGTTTAAACAGTTTGGTCCACGTTCGAAATAGTTATTGGCTATTAGAGGCGCGCGAACATTTTCTAGGTCCACTGTATATTTTTCGTACTCTGGTTTCTTGCAATTTGATGGTCCACAGTGGTCGAGGATCGACGCTGTCAAGTTTGACAGTGATCGTGCCCGACTCGCGTCCCTTCCAACAAGAGGTCGGCGTTTATTACGAAATTTCTCGGTAATACTGGCTCGAGAGCGCATCCAAGAGAGAAAAAAGAAGTTCGATAATGAACCAATTAGAGCGTGAAACAGAGAGAGGGCTGAGCGAGAGAGAGAGAGAGAGAGAGACGGAGTCAGAGAGAGGGAGAGTGAGAGAATCGTCGGCGTCGCCACGGAGGAGGAAGCGGGGATAAAACCGATGGGAACGGGGAGGGTTCTCGGGAAAGCCTGTTTTCTCGACAAAATTTCATTACTCGAAAATTACAGATGCTATCAAAAAATGTTCCGGGCGTAAGTTGTATAATACGGTAGGGAGTACGCGATGCAATCGTAGTAACCTTCGAAAGTTCCGTAGTAGTTGCAATTACAATTTTTTAATGGAAACTTATGCCTTCGATCGCGTATTTCCCTCGACGCTTTTAAATCACTGTTTTTGAAAGTTGCAAATAAATAAAAAACATTTTCTCTTGCCGATTCGCGATGCGAGGCTTCGTTGTCGAGTTATCAACGAAAAACACGGACCAATCAGCGCGCGAGGGCGTCACACCTACGAGCATGGCGGCTGGTCTAGCAGAGCGCTATCGAACCTGTACGTCGTCTCGCCGATTCGTCGATGCCTCGAAAACGAATCGCCGGATCGCGAATCGACAGAGGAAAAAGTTGTTCGGTATCGCCCGAAGAATCTTCCATTGAAATTTCTTTACGGGACACTTTGTCGATATCGAGAAACACTTCTGCGAAGGTCTCGAACGTCGTCAGAAGAGTCGGTTTTTTGATTTGTCCCCATTCTCGCAAAGCACATCGTGCGTTAATATTGTCTCCCGGGCGTAGGTAGAGAAAATCGGGCGAAAAGGCTGGGATAAAGCCGATGGGAACCCGGCGGAGTTCTCTATTCACGGCGACGGGGCTGCGAGAAAATAAAAAGGTGTTCCCATTAAATGTACGCGAGAGGGAGGAAAAATGGCGCGTCTATGGCGAGAAGCACATGTACCTATACGTACGTAGGTACGTACGGACGGACGAGAGAACGTGGCAAGTTCGTGCAGCGCGCTGTGCGCCGTGTGCCGTGTGCCGTTTGAAACGGGCCACTCGTCGAACGAGAGAAACTCGACGAGGTTGGAACTCGCCGAGGAGGAACGAGAAGGGCCGAGGCTTTCTTCCAGAAGAAACGAAATAATGCGAGAGCTTTCTGGCACGTCCTCGCAAAGTAGACCCCTCGAAACTTTCCTCCGAAGAAAGCCCAACGAGAGAAAGAGGAGTGACCGACTGAAAGCGGGAAGAGCCAAACCGAATTAGGCTACTAGAGCCGAATCCGACCGGGTCAACGGACAAAATTGCTAACCACCGAGATTCCTTCCATTACCGTTCGAACGCTGCATCGTCCTCTCGTTCGCCTCATCGGTCAACGTTTTCGACTAATTTCAAGGGCGGAGTTCTTCTCGATCGGCTTTGCTCGAACAATTTCGGACACTTGTCCCAATTACCGTACGCCGTTGCGCCGGCCTTCGCCGATCAATTACCGAATTATTTCACTTTAATCGTACCCCCTCGTAATTTATACCGATTCCGAAACTCTTTCGTCTCGACACGGTATTTTTTCCAGGTTCAAAAAGTTGACATTTTACAACAATGCGATTGAAACGCGACTGCTCGTCTCGATTACTCCGCCATTAAGCTAATTTCTGTGTTGCCGAATTAATTAATGAATTATTTCACTTTAATTTCCTCGTCTCATAATTTATAACGATTCCCAAACTGTTTCTTTTCGGTGGAATATTTTTGGTCCCTTGTCCCAACAACTGTGCCAATTAGCCAACTCGTACATTCGTGAATTAATTACCGAGTTATCCGACCTCGTATCCGTCTGTTAAAAATTTATATCGATACCCCAACTCTCGCTTCCGAATGATGCAATTTTTCAGGTTAAAAATGTCGACATTGCATGTATGATACAACCGACGGAAAAAGAAGAGTCTTTGTTTCGATCGGCGTGCCCTCGGTTAATGCGCTCCTCCATATTTGTACGCCTTTGATCAACGCGCTCTGCCAAACAGATCTCCCCTACGGATTGTTATTCTTTTTCGAGCAATTATTTTTACGAATTTTTCATTGCGAAAGTAGAGATACGCGAACGCGGAATATTAGTGTATAAAATATACCTTTGGGTTAGAACTGGTTGAAATTGAAATGCTGCTGGAAATAAATGGAGAGAACCATTTTCTGAGCAATAATTATTCAGTGGGAAATCAGAATCTTTTGAGGAGACTTTGAACAGCATCTGAATGCTGTTTTTTCACATATTATTTATTACGCGGCGGTAGAAACCGTGCGCCGCAGCATCCCCCAGGGATTCATTCCCTCTTTGATGCATTCACTGCTTTTTCTTCGGATCCTTCCGGTCCCTTTGGCCGCGTCCTTTCCCTTTTATAGATCTTGCACGCGCCCTTCCGTTTCGTTGCTCTCTTTTAATACAAACGTATCACCGATTCCCTGCAACATCGTCGTTCGCCATAATCCCCTCCGGTATGAAAACAGATAGAACCGCGAAGATAGAATCGCTGCAAGATTTTTAAATCGACCTCTGTCTCGATCGGCCGACCAAAGAAACCGGCGAATCGTTTAATTTTCAGGGATGAACCTTCGGTTTTATTCGAATTCGCTGCAATTAAAAAGCCACCGGAACGCCGTTTCGAACCGCGTTTTTATTGAAACAATATAGATCGCAGATGGCGGGTACTCAGGGAAAAATTAATCCCTCTGTTACGAAATCGATGAAACATTATTCTAAACTGCAGTTTTATTGGAACGGTATATGCGGATTGTAAATGGACAACGGTCAGGGCGAAATTAACCTCGCTATTGCAAAATCGATGAAACACCATTTTAAATTGCGTTTTTTATCGAAACAATATAGTAAGTGGACAATGGTCGCGGTGAAATTAACTCTGTTTTTACGGAATCGGCGGAGCATCATTTCGCGTTGCATTTTTATCGAAACGACACAGATTGCGAGTGAATAATTGACCAACTACAATTAACCCTGCGATGTATTAAAATATAACGAATTCTATTAGGATTTTTACAATACCGAGCGATCCGACTCTGAAGGATCAGGGATACGGGTTATTGCCAATTTGCGCTCGAAGCAATTCCATTCCAAAATAGAAACAACGCTTTTTCCTATAATAGTTCCACTCTACATAGTTTATTTAATTCCCTGCATTGGAAATTAATTACTGTTACTCGTATTTGCAACGCTAAAATTTTCATCGATTTCTCAACTGCAAACGCAGCGGTATGGAAGTTCTTTAAATAATATTATGGCCATTTTTAGCGACGTCTTGGAAGCGCCATTCGAGAGCCGAGGGTTTAACTCCGCTGCGATTAATTTTAGTTCGTAAGCTGCGGTACGACCGACTCAATTATTTGTATTTTATGGAAATTTCTGATGTCCGGAGGCAAGGTATTCTAAACAATTTATGACACCGAACACGGAGACCAGGTCAGGCGATGAATTTATCGACGACCAGTGTCGAACAACTTTAGTCTCGATTTTAGACCGTAAGCAGCACACCCTCTGCTTCGCATCCTAAAACAGTTTCATAGCTTTCTGTAACAGTTCCGAACACTCCCCATCGCTTATCCAAATTTTCTCACCGTAGCTTCTACTTTTTCGATACACCGAGTTACCTTCGCCTCTCGGTATCCAGTTTAATTGTTGAAGAAACTCAAACTTTCATATCGTTACCTTACAGTGCCTGGAAAATTAAATATTCTCGTAACCTGACCGAAACTTTCTTCGCCCTGCAGAAAAATCCGCAGTCGGTTGAACAGTTACGCGGTTGACGTTGAAAGCAGGGGTTGAAACATTTTGACGACCTCGAGACTTTCGAGACATAAAAGAATTTCTAACTTCGACTAAATATCGATTTGCTTGAAATCCTTCCAGTGCATTTTCTTTACAGTTATTACAACATCTTCGTCGCTGAAAATGTTACAGTAGAGAAGAGACAATTTATACCTTTTATACCGCTACACCTATTTCGATGCTTAACTCTTTATCGACCGGAAGCCTATTAATAGGCTTTTCAATATTCGCGCTGTATCAAAATGAAGCTTAAAATTCTATTTTTACATTCCAATTTGTAACAGCATTATTAGACAATATTGTTGGGGATGCATTGCTGATCCGCAATAAAAATTGCTGTCAGCCTTGAAGGACCTATTAAAAAGTTTTCAGTGATGGATCGTAGGCCTTACAAAACTTCTGAAATAATCGCCTTGCAGATTATTGCATTGCATTTGCTAGACTTTATTGAAAACGGTTAACACGAGTCTGACTCATGATGTGGCAAGGGGTTGAGCTAATTTCCCCTGAAACGGCTCGAACCCGTGAAAACTCCGTTGATATTCGCCAATAAAACCGCCATTTGTATACAAGCGAACGATGGGCGGGACGGTCGTTTTGTTCGGGCGGACAGAGAACAGTGTCGAAGAATTTATTCCGACGCTGAACGATACGAGCACGCGGAACAACTTACGAATTAGCGGACCTTTTACCGCGTCGGCAGCACGCGCGGCCGAGACGAATGGGAAAAAGTCGATTCATCGGACAGAGCGATGAATAGGCGAAACCAGAACAAGCGAGAAGGGAAAGCGAGAAGGTGAATGATCGAGAGGTGAATTAATTGCCTAGGCTGCCGCTCCTTCCTATTCAGGGAACTTTGAACTCGAACCCTGCCGCGCCGCTGCCGTAATTTCTTTCCACGGACGCGGACCCGGGAAACTCGTTAATGAATTCCTTGTACGGATGTTTGCTGTCGTCGAAGCTTCCTGCCGATAAACGTACCGGCGATTTTTGCGCCGCGTCCCGACCACCGTTCCCCGATCCTATCTCGGCGGCCGTTGCATCGGAAACGCGTTCACGCGCAAAATTATGATTTCTTCTGTAGTAGAGTCTCTCCAGCGCAACAATGGAATAATTAGCAATTATTGGAATTATTGGATTATTTTACGAAAGTTTTCCCTTCGTGAAAATGCCGTGACCACGTTCGTTTCCGAATTAATAACGAAAAACGGAGCGCAGCTACGGAGGGCGAGGTCTGGCTCCGTGCGGCACAGTGGCTAATTCTACTTAGAGACAGCGACGTCGTCGCGTCGTGCTCGAATCGCGAGGAAAAATTGTGAAACGATCGTGTTAATACTTAAAAGTACTTGTTCGTGTTCTGCGACTAAATGTACGAACAAGATGAAAAATAGCAACCCGACCGGGGCAGAGATGGTTGGTTAAAAGGGCCAGCATCGGAAGAGCGTTAATAATGCATAATTAACAGAGTTGCACAAAATGTCTCGGAGTTTTTCGCTTTTGACTCCCGTGCACTCGATGTATCCGTTCCGGAAGCTGATAAAAAAAAAACAAGCTTGTCCCTCTCTCTCCCTCTGTCTCTCTCCTTCCGTCCGGGTTGAACGGAGCTCCGGCAGTTTATAGTAAAAAAGTAATTAACCCTTATTGGGAGGTTCGGGTGGAATCGGGTCGCGCTCGTCGAGTCGGGGCGAGTCGTCGATACGCAGATTAAGCCGAAAGAGGGTCGACCCCCGTCCGCATTCCATTAAACCAGTCCGGGGCTCAAAGGAAGAGTCAGGTTCGAGTTTCGTGGCGCGGTGCGGGAGAACCAGTTAAAAGGCACGGGACGATGTCGCTGCATTTGGCTCCTTTACCGGCGTGTTTCCTGGTTCGTGTTTTCTGCCGGGCCCCCACCCTCCACCCTCGGCAGTCCCGCTCCGTCATTCCGACAAACAATTTTACCTCCGACCACTCCATCCCCGTCTCCTCCCTCATTGTTGACTCCCTTTCTAACGAAAACTGTTCTCTCCCTCCTCTATCTTGCTCTCTCTTCCCCCTTCTTCCCTCTCTCATTCTCACTCTCTCGCTCGGTTTAACATTACTTTTTCGTAGTTGTCTATCTCTCTCACACACACACATTCTCTCTCTCTCACTCACTGGATTTAATATTCTTTCTTTTTGTAGTTTTTTCTCTCCCTCTCTCTCTCCTTCCCTCACGCACTATTTTGCACTACCCCTCTTCGTCTCGCACTATCTCTTTTTCCCTCCTGTATATCTCTGTCCTCTCGCCTCTCTCTTTCTCTTTCTAATCCTGTCTTTCTCTGCCTCCGTTTGTCTCTCTGTCCCTGCCAGTTTGTCTGTCTGTCTGTCTGTCTCTCCCTCTCTCTCTCTCCATCCCTGTCTTTCTGTCCCTGCATGCCTGTCTGTCTATTTGTCTCTCTCTCTCTCTCTCTGTCTGTCTTTGTATCTGACGTTGGTTCGTCTCTCTCGGTCTCCGCGTCCGATCGTCTCGCTCGCGGCCCGGCACGCGCGCTCGCGAGCTACGTTAGCCCCCATTCAAAGTCCACGGGCAAAACGGTTACTGGAATCGTACTTGTTGAGCCGCTTAATGGGTCTGAGAGCATCGCGAAAGTTGCTCCTGCAATTTTTCACTCGGCTAAGTCTCCGAAACTCCATTCGATTCCAGATTGCTCGACTTGTTCGAAGTTTGTCGCGTGCGCGACCTCGCCCGCTACGACGACCCTCCCCTCTCTGTTCTTAGCCGAACCATCTCCCCTCGTTCGCCTAACTCTTGCTTCTTCGCAACTGCGTCCCATGTTTCCGGGCCGATCGCCCCGCCGCGCCGAAGCACGACTGCCAAATGCACTGTCTTGCCGGTTGTTTGCGTCGACACGCGAGTCACCCCCGAGGAACCCGAACGACTCGCCGCTTCTGCTGCGCGACAGAGAATTAATAATCTTCGAAATTTATCTGTCTCGTAAGACTCGTCGTTTCTTTGTTCAACCCTTTTGCGATCGGCAAATTTCTCCGTTGAGAGTACCAGCTGGTCGGAGCAGATTTACCTTTCGGAGTTATTTTCCCCTAAACCGATTTAAAAGAAATATTTACAGGTAATCCTCCTGGAAAATGCCTGAAACTCTATTATGCGGGAAATTAGATCTACGGAATAACTTGTATGTTTTAAGTATGTATAATAACATGTTAGCGTCCGTGTATTTTACGGACGGCTAAGGGTCGCAAGCGACGCATTTTTAACGAGACGATTCTGTGAGAATGTCCGAACGAATGTTTATCCCTTGATAAGTTTAGGGTAGGGTTTTGTAATGTCTGTGGCCCGTGGGTCTAAACAGTCCCGGCGGCGGGCGACGCGATAGCTGATGACCACGTTGGGTCTCACGGCTATCGATTGTCGCATCATTCACTGTTTATCGGAAGTGAGAATGTTTAGAAAAGGCAAGCGACCCGACGTCGTATTGCTAAAGACAGGGGATTCTTTGTCGCGAAGGATCTGGCCACGGAGTGGGGAAGGCTGTGCCTTTTGGTAAGAGGACTGTGATGAACCCCACGGCACTTACCCCAGAACCGCTAAAGGAACGATACGTGAAAAAGGAACAGCTCGCTAACAAACATGTATGTTAGTATATCTAAATGTTGTTACGACGTAAGAATATTAATAAATCGAATTTGATAAGAAGTATAAAGAAGACGTACATTGAATCCCATATCCCAGTAGCGGTAGATACCTTGTTGGAAACAAATCTGTCCGCTTTATTGTTTAAAACCGAATTAGTCCTGCATCGGTAGTGTCGATTATCTGCGCGCCAGAGGAATTGTTTGCCGAAGAGCCAGCGTCCCGAAGAAATCGGTCGCAGACTATAATTGCGTAGCCTATTAGCTCTCGAGTTGTCCAAGGCATCGTTCATGGTTGATATTCTCCGGCGTGGCAGCAGAGCGTTTCTGCCAAGGATGCCAGCTGCAGCTGTCGAGATTGAACCGGGAAAACTAATCGTCGATTTTACACTGGATCCCTAGCTTCCCTTCTCTTTCTCTCTCTCTCTCTCTCGGTTTCTCTAGATCTCGATCCGGATCTCTCTGTCGCTCTCGCTGCGCCGAGGGAATATCGTTTTGTTCCTTAGCTCCCGGGCCGTGCGTCAACCTGCATTTTCCATTAGACCGGATATTAATTAAAATAAATTGACACAGTCTATCGGTTCCGCTCGCTCCAGGGATCGATTAATAATTCTAGCGGCTACGCGCGGACCGTTCGACCTCCTGGGCACACACGCGGGTAATAATAAGAACCCGGACGTGTACTATGCCGGACAAACTTCGCCCGGGACTAGCATGAACGAACCGGGACACAAGTTCCACCTGTTAAACAATCGTTCGACTCGTCCTACTGGCTTTCCGTCGGGAATTTTCATCGTTGCGTCTTGTCTCTTCCCACCGCAGTCGTTGAAACTGATAACGGTTTTTACTTTATTCGATTCATCCATTTTTTCTAACGATTTGTTTCGTAGCTGGAGGCGTCAAGGAGATTCGGAAGTCACCTCTGCTTCTTTTCAAGCGAAAGATCACCTACATCTGAAAATAAATTACCTCGAATTGCCCGTTAGTTGAGCAGTTAACCCTTCGTACCGAAATGGCAACTCTGAGGACTCTGTAAAAATGACTGGAACCATTGTTCATAACAGTTTTTATATTATTCTAAACTCTCCGAGAAGAATGGAACCCAAACGATCTCGCGGAACCGCGTATTCGTTATCAATCCTCGCGATTCGCCGGACCCTTTCTCTGTTTACTCGTCGCGATAGTAATCGGCGACTACGCAAACGCGCAAATCCCCGTACCCGTTTGTTTCGCGCATATTCGCGCGTACAGTTCAACCGGACCGTACCGGCACGCAATTATCGTCCGCATAGTACTCGACAAATACCCCGGACCATTTCCTATTTCAGTCGGTGCCGAGTAGATGTTCGGATGAAATCGCTCATTGTCCTATTTCGAAGCATAATTCATCGGTTTTCATCGTTCGATCGATGCATGAAAAAAAAAAACGTTAGCTTTTATCGCTTCAAATGGACGCAAACAATTTTAGCATCCGCCTTATTAATAGCAAAAAAAGAAACCATGCCACTCCATTGAAACACTTTGCTCGCCATAACACATTATTTTTGTCCTCGGATTGACCTCCATAATAGTTCATACGTCCTGCAAAATTCTATCAAACTGTAAATAAAAATCCATACCACTTCGCTTAACTCATCTGTGCAATTTTTGTGCTAAAATCTTCACTGTGCCAAATCTGCTTGGGATTCGGACGAAGTAAGCTGGTCGAGGATCATATATTTTAACTTTTCAATTTCAATTTCATTAAATAAATTATCCTGTTGCCTTTGAACGACCTACTCGACAGTCCATTGCACTTATCTGCTCTATCAAACTACAAATAACAAATTCTATCGTTTCGTGTAAAATACAGACTTAACCTTCGCGTGACCTCTAAGCGTCCAGCTGCAAGAACGATTTTCTTGCACGAGCAAGCAAGTTTCCGCCGACACGGTTTTGTCCATCGATATATCGCCCCGTTAATTTCGACAGGAATATGAGGGCGAACAGGTTCGGAACAATTTTGGGACCCCCGAGGGCACGCGCGAGTGCTCTCGGGAGACATCGTTCGGCCATCGGGGCGAATGCGTTTCCTGCGAGGAATCGGGAGCTTCGTGTGCCGACCCCTGCGGTAAGATTTGTACGATACTTCAACCTGGTCTTCTGGCTCTAAGTGTACTTCCTTGTACACCGTCGGCGCGGCGTCGGGCTGAGCTGACGGCACGGCATCAAGTCGTTCTCCCAGCACGCTGCTCGCAGATGCGCGTCATCTCCCAGGGTAGAGAACAGCATAGCCGGGTCCTGGTTAAAGCAGCAACCGGTGTGCTCGTATTATGTCGCCGGTTGTTTCGACGCAAAATATTCACCGAGCCAAACCAAATTCTATCGCGACCCGCGCGCCGACACGCGATCCAGATATTTAGTGACATTTACCCCGGGGAAAATCAATTTTCTCGTTATCGAATCTGCGCGGCTCTCGAAATGCCCATCGATCGAGAAAATACCAATCGAGATTAACGAAAACCGTAAGCGAAGCTCTCCGTTCCGATTCCATAATCGTCAACCAACGATCCTGTTACGCCGCCACGCGCCTCGCGAAGGTACTTCGGTGTATCGCGATCGTCGCGCGCCGAATTAACCTTAATTATTCTTAATTAACCCTTAATCATGCGTCGTACAGGGTGTAAAAGCATCGTCGCAACTTCTACGGGTGACCTACGCCCTTGCCTCCGCGGTGATTCGCTGAAGAAAGGGTCCGACGAGTTTGACATTGTGCAGAATTTTCAAGGTAAAATTGTTCTTTCTAGGAGGAACAAAAGTCTCGAGGGAAACTTGGGTCGCGAAGCAACCGTTCTCTTGGAAAGCGACATTAAGCTTTTCTACATTTTTTTATCCCGTGAAATTGCACGCTTCGAACTGGTCGTTGCCTCGAT
>CM052097.1:24132387-24146462 GCA_028453745.1 Agapostemon virescens | reverse complement strand
ACTGTAATTTTGTATTTCTTTTAACGTCTCCGGGGAGTCGCGTTTAAGAGAGCGCCTCGAACGAACGACTGGATGAAAATCGAGCGAATTAATTCTGAGACTAGCGAAAGGCGTGCAGCGAACGATCCAGAAGTTGGGTCGAAGATCCCGCGACTAATAGCTCCGAAAGAAATTTGGGATTCGCCTTGAGCGCTTGCGACGCGTTCAGATAAATGGTCCGAGGCAAAACCGTGGGTGGAGAAAGCGTCGTCGGGACGCCCCGCGACGGGAAGCGTCCCTAACGAGGCAACGATGACGACTCAACCAACGGAATCAGTTCCACCGAAAACTTTCGCGATCGCAATTGAATTATCCGGCCGGATAGAGGTCTTGAAACCCGATTAATCTTCTTTAGACGACGCTCGAAGCAGATGGCGCCGGCGCTCGCTAATAACCGACGTCCATCCGATTAATTGGATAATGAAACGTCAAATGAAATTGTCCGTGCCGCGGCGGTGTTGTAAGAAATGCAAACTTCGCGCCCTTTCTATATGCTCTCGGAAACTCTGCGGTTCGCGTTCTAATGGGGACGTTCTGTAAACTGACGTGACGGAATCCCCGAGAGTCGCGCGGAGCCGGCCGCCTCTCGTCCAATGGTAATTGAAATTTTCGGCTATTCCAGGATCCTATCGAATGACAGAATCAAGCGACACCGACCCCCGTAATTATCAGAGGATCGTCTTGGAAATTGAATTTTCATAAGGCTCTCTGGCTGCGAATCGGAGAACGCTATTTTCTCCGGTTCTCTCCGTGACACCGTGTTTGCGCGCGGCACCCGAACCGACTATTTTCCCTTACTTTATTAAAATAACCAGACCTAATCCAGATAGCCAGGGACGTCCTAAATTTTACGTTCGTTTCAGGTGTAAACCGACTCGCTCCACGCTGCATAGAGTTGCCGCTGCTTGCGTTACTTCGTATTTGGTTCTCGTGCAATATGCAACGGCTCGAATGCTCTTTCGAATCACGCACTGCCGAATGGATTAATATTAGAGAATAACAGACAGCTCGGCGAAGCAAGTTTCGTTACCGAATAATACAGCAGGTCGTGTGCTTTCGTCCGTTGGCGACGAGCTTCGAAAGTCGACGCAACGGGAAACGACAGAGCTTTGCCTTAGGCTCAATGTTTGCCCGATTTCGCGAGAGTTTGCGCGCGCGATGCTGGCGAAAAAAATCATGCGAGAAAGGAAGGCGCTGGTGTCTAAGGCCAATGGAAAGTCTAGGCGACAGTCTGCGGCGAACAATCGTTTCAGACGCAGCGATTCGATCTCTTCTCTTTGCCGATGGGTATCGTTGGGAAGGGTACCGCTGTGCGAGGCCGAGGCACGAAGCATAGCGCGTCGCTTAGGCTAGGATCCGACCGCTGTCGGTAGCTGAAAGTGTCCTCCGCTTTACCGAGATTAACCGACGTCCAACAAACGCGATCAAACGGTACCGTTGTTCTTCGAACGGCGCAACCAGGTTGCGGGTTTCTTTCGTTGCTTCTTTCCAGCACGGTTTTCGCGTTTCACACCTGACCCGATCCAATTTTGTGCTTGCAGTCTTCTTGGACTCTAAGAAAAATTATAATTGTTGAAGTTTGTGCTTGCAGTCTTCTATTTACTGGGTTGTCCAGAAAGTTCGTGCCGATTTTCGGTAGGTGGCATAAAGACAGGTCTGAATATATTAGAATTACTGAAAAGAAATGTACATGCGTTTTGTTGCGCGAAGTTGCCTGAAAGATGGAGAAACTGTACCTCCTGCGCTCACCGACAGAGGGACGGTAAACCGAGACTTTCCCGCTGGTACCTGATATAGATATTTAGGTGAATTCGTAATGCGTTTGAAAGCTGCGAGGAATGTGTCAGTCGAATCAGCGACCGAGGCATCTTTGGAAAGTTTTTAAATGAAAAGTGCCATCAAAATTTCAAACTTGGTACGTTTATCGAGCAATGTTCCGAGAGTATTCTGAATGTTTTAAAAGGAACTATAAGTATCTTCGGTGCTGTAATTCCAAACTGTAAGAATTCGAGTAGCGCCGCGGATTCGATGGAATTAAAATAGTTATAGACCTCTGGCACCGGAATAGTTATCGATCTCCGAACTATCGCGGGCCCTGGAAATCTTTGACAACGCGTGTAATAATTTCGCCGGCACGCCTAAAATTTTTAAAAGCAGATGCGCTTTCAAAAGTGAAGATAACAACAAGTCGAACCTGTTCGAAATTCCTCTAAATTCTCTGACCGTCGCGATGGAGGTTCCTGGTCAATGGCAGACCACGGCATCGATCGAGGGATCGAGGGATCGACGATCACCGGCTCGTTATCGAAGCAGCAGACGGCTATCGTTCGATGTCGGTATCGCGAAGCCCCTCCTCTCCTCCCGACAAAGACGATAAAATATGAAATTCGCTGAGGCGCGTACCGCGGAATAGTTTACGGTCCGACGAGCCTGTATTTGCATAATCTCACCGAATATTCAGCGTATCGCGCGATGAAAACGTTATTTGCACGGTGACACTTTGCTCGATTATACCGGGGCCGATTTTTCGCGTTTTTCTTTTTGTCGCGGACTAATCGATTCGCCGCTGACCGCCCTCGGACTCGCAACCCCTCCTCTCTCTCTCTCTTTCTCTCTGTCTCTCTTTGCTACCCTCCCTCTCCGTAGTTTTCAGCACCCAGTTTCCCGCAGTTCCGAGCGAATTGTTTTCAACGGGCTCAATCAAAATTTCATTGTTCGCAATCTTCCTCGCGGCGATCCTCCTCCTCGAGTCGCAACTTTTTAATGCGTCGCCGCGAGCCACGGGAACCATTTTGCTCCTTGGAAACTCGCACGCTTCGGCCCGGATCGCGAGATTCGTCGCGATCGGGAAATTACCGTGGATAACGGAATTTGGCGAACGCGGCGTTCCCGCTGGCGGAGAAAAGTACTGTTGCAAACGAACGGGGAAAGAAAAGGTTTCGTCGAAGTTTACGCCCGTTAGTCAAGCGTCGTATGGGTTCAGCGCCGCTAGTTAGTCTCGACACGCTGGTTCGAATAGCAACGTTCACGATGTTCGTTTTGGAGTCCACGTTGAGCGGAACGTTCACGGAATAAGTTAATGTTTATTAATTATCAAGTTACCCAATATGTATGCATGCGTAATACGTCGTTTGTCGATGTTCACATATATTCTGTGACGAGTGCACGCGGTTGGTGCAGCGTCGCTAGTTTGTCCCGGCGTATCAGTTCGAGCGTAAACGTTGAAAATACCCGTTCTGCGGTCCACGCTCGGTGAAAGTTTATAAAATAAGTCCACTAATAAAATCAAACCGATTCTTGCAGACTCCCAGAACATTACTCGGGCTTGTTCCGACGAATTTGAAACATCTCGAACAGAGAGAAAAAGATTCAAGCCTTCTGTATCAGTTTAAAAAGAAAAGAGCTTTCGGGAATAGTAACTTCGGGCTCAGGAATTATTTTATACCAAACTATACCAGAATATATGCTACAATATACCAGATTATGCAAGAATATTTTTGAGTATACCAAAATGTTCCAGAATCCCCCATAATTTACTAGAATACAGTAGAACACCAGAATGCATTTCACCCGTTGAAACCGTTTAAACAATAATCCTCAATGAGACTTAGTTGCGTCTATTTGCGAATCCGTGTAACGAATCTTAACACTTTATCGACCAGAAGCCTATTAACACTTTGGCTGCCGACGAATTTTGTACAGTTCGGTGAAGTTTCATTAATTCAATTTGTAGAAGTGGTCAGCGTTAATTAAAGATAATTGTTAAACACGGTACAACGAAGCTCTTACCTCACATTACATTCTGGTTAACTTCCACAATAACAAATCGATGCTCAACGCCATTAATTTAACGATAATCGTTCTCAAACGACGCAATGGCGCCGGTCACCGATGACCACTGTGGCAGTCAACGTGTTAATAGGCTTTTTAATATTAGCGCTGTATCAAAATGAAGCTTAAAATTCTATTTTTACATTCCAATTTGTAACAACATTATTAGACAATATTATTGGGGATGCATTGTTGATTCGCAATAAAAATTGCTGTCAGCTTTGAAGGACCCATTAAAAAGTTTTCAGTCATGGATCATGGGCCTTATAAAAATTCTGAAATAATCGCCGGTCGGTAAAATGTTAATCCTTTGCACTCGAATGGCGCCTCTAAGGCGACACTAAAACTTGCCATACTATTATTTAAACAACTTTTACGTCGCTATGTTTGCAGTTAAGAAATCAATAAGAATGTTAATGTTTTAAGTACGAGTCGTAGTAATTAATTTTATATGAACGAAAGGAATTGAACTATCTAAAATGAAGCTATTATACATAGAAGTATTGTTTCGATTTTGGAGTAGAATTGCTTCGAGTGCAAAGGGTTAATAGGCTTTTCAATATTCGCGCTGTATCAAAATGGAGCTTAAAATTCTACTTTTACATTCCAATTGGTAACAACATTATTAGACAATATTATTGGGGATGCATTGCTGATTCGCAATAAAAATTGCTGTGAGCGTTGAAAGAGCCATTAAAAAGTTTTCAGTCATGGATCATGGGTCTTACAAAAATTCTGAAATAATCGCCGGTCGGTAAAATGTTAACCCTTTGCACTCGAATGGCACCTCTAAGGCGACACTAAAACTTGCCATACTATTATTTAAACAACTTTCACGTCGCTATGTTTGCAGTTAAGAAATCAATAAGAATGTTAATGTTTTAAGTACGAGTCTTAGTAATTAATTTTATATGAACGAAAGGAAATGAACTATCTAAAATGGAGCTATTGTACATAGAAATATTGTTTCGATTTTGGAGTAGAATTGCTTCGAGTGCAAAGGGTTAATAGGCTTTTCAATATTCGCGCTGTATCAAAATGAAGCTTAAAATTCTATTTCTACATTCCAATTTCTAACAACATTATTAGACAATATTATTGGGGATGCATTGTTGATCCGCAATAAAAATTGCTGTGAGCGTTGAAAGAGCCATTAAAAAGTTTTAAGTCATGAATCATGGGCCTTACAAAAATTCTGAAATAATCGCCGGTCGGTAAAATGTTAACCCTTTGCACTCGAATGACGTCTCTAAGGCGACACTAAAACTTGCCATACTATTATTTAAACAACTTTTACGTCGCTATGTTTGCAGTTAAGAAATCAATAAGAATGTTAATGTTTTAAGTACGAGTCGTAGTAATTAATTTTATATGAACGAAAGGAAATGAACTATCTAAAATGGAGCTATTATACATAGAAATATTGTTTCGATTTTGGAGTAGAATTGCTTCGAGTGCAAAGGGTTAATGGGCTTTTTAATATTCGCGCTGTATCAAAATGAAGCTTAAAATTCTATTTTTACATTCCAATTTGTAACAACATTATTAGACAATATTATTGGGGATGCATTGTTGATCCGCAATAAAAATTGCTGTCAGCGTTGAAAGAGTCATTAAAAAGTTTTCAGTCATGGATCATGAGCCTTACAAAAATTCTAAAATAATCGCCGGTCGATAAAGTGTTAACTTAATGTTTCTTACACTTGAAAAAATTACTCGAATCGGCTGGACCAATTCCGAAAACGATTTTCGTACGCGTTCCATGGAAAACGAATCTTTGCAGCGTGCAGAAAAAAAGCGTGCTCAGGGCGTCGGGACCAATTTTGAAAAAGTTATTCGTTTTGAAAGGGCGTACTTAAGTAGCTGACATCCAGTTTGCACAGCAGCGTTACCGTCGCGTCGAAGTTCGCTGTCATTGTAGCCGCGTCGACGGAACGGAAACGAACTGCGCCGGACGCGCGCGTTTCGTATCGAAATGCGTTTCTCGTGGGAAAATGACGAGTCGATCTAGAAAAGAGGGTGCGCGGGAGGGTCTGTGTGGCTGGGACACAAAGCTAACGGGAAATCGTGGAAAATCGAGGAAAACGAACAGCCGAGGGAGATAGACGGAGAGCCGGAGAGCGTGGGTGCGTATCGATCGAGAGCGATCCAGACTCCTTTCGTCGTCCGCGTGTAAAATCGCTCGGCCGCTGGCCGCTGGCCGTTGCAATGCGATTATGCAACCGTGACGGCCGCGTTTTTGCCATGGCAAACCGTTTTCTCCCGATCTAACGTTACTGTCGCGCCGATACTCTCGCCGTTTTCGCGAAAAAATTACATAGAACGCGAAAGCGCGCGTGCGCAACGTGCGAAAAAAAACGCGGCGACAACGGGAAACTCCTTTTCCTTTTTCCCGTTTTTTCCCTTTTTCTCCTTTTCGTTTTTCACCGTGCACGAGATCGACCGGTTTTCTTTTGGTTGGCCAACGCTCGCCGATCGATACGCCATTCGTCAAGCACTGTGGTCAATTTTTGCCGAAAATCTGGATACCGGCTTTAAGCTCGAAATTCGCCATTTTGGAGACTGCGTCTATCGGCAATCTTGCCGATAGAGTTCGCCGGTTTGCGGATAAAGACCTCTGGAAATCGACGGAATTAATACGGAAACCAGCAAAAGATTTGCCATCAACGATTCGGTCGATGAAACGAAGATCGCGTCGATAAATAGTCTGGAAAAAAATTCGGGAATAAAATAGTATCGTGACTACGGGTTTCATTTAGCAATTGCAAAAATAATCGCAGTTTACAGAACGCTTTGAACGCGCTTGTAGCTCTTCAACGAGACATTTTCGGACACGAGTTTCTACGACCTATCGTTTATGTTCATTAACGCGTGGCATAAGTTCGGCGTTTCGGGGCCAAGCTGCGCTTTCCGGTATCGCCAGGGAAACGGAAGACGCATCGGGTGAAAATGTTAGGCGACTCACCCCGTGCGGAGAAGGTCCGCGAAGGCCTTGGCCATGGCGGCCAGGTGAGTGCGGTCAGCCAGGTAAAAGCATGCGCGGCGAGAATGCGTTCTCCGGCAGGTTCGCGGTGTACACTGCCGCGCGAGCGTATCGCCGATGAAACCGGAAGTACAGTGATCGGAATCGTGCCTTCCTCCGTCAGAAGGAATAACGCACGCGTGGATAACGATACGCGCGACGGAAAACATCTGCCGCGGTTCCGCTTTGGAATCCACTTATGTCCGGCATTCTTTTCCGGATTCCCGGAACGTTCGTCATAAATTTTCAAATTCGACGATTCCCTCGAACGAATAACGGCTCTCGTCGAGCGATTACGTCAATCGCAGCCGCGCGTTATCGCCTCGCCGACGATAAGATTCTCGGAAAAAAGAAACAGCAACTAATTAGAAATGCATCGTTATCGCACCTGCAACGAACGGCTGAAGCCGCGCGCGGCGAAGTCGCGTTAAGTGCCATCACCTCGAAACGTTGCACGGCAAACGTTGGCTCAATCGTTTGCACTCGAAGCGATTTCAATTTCAAAACCCACACGTCTCTTTGAACCTAGAATATTTCCACTCTTGCAATCTTCTTTGCACTGTGCGCGTGAAATTCATCCTGTTCTTTCTTTTTATAAAATTTAATTTTAATCCCCAAAGTAAGACATTTCTTTCAAATATTGAACATTTTTATTCTACGGGATCCTTTTTACATTTTGCATCCGACGTTTAAACCTGTTCTCTTGCTTCGCGGATGAATTTTTAACAGTTTATCGAATACAGACGAATTTGGCAATATCAACGCTGTTTTGGAAAATGGTATCGCAATTTTTAATGGCCCCTCAGAATCACCATTCGACTACAAAAGGTCAACTTTCAATAATTTATAGAACGGTGGCGAGATTTATTAAAACCTCTATCAAAACTTTATACAATTCTAATTGTAAGGTATACGTTATTAAAGGAGTAAAAAAATTTTATAACTTCAATGATTGCGAAAGAAAAAATTGGGGACCAGTTAAAATGACTGGTTTGGTAGTTTTAGCGTCGATAAATATATATGAGAACTTAAATGCACTGCGTTTCAACGTTCCGCCACAAATCGGCACGAGCTCAATATATAATTTTTATCTCTGCAATTAAAGCTAATAGAATGGTATTTCCAAAATATCGAAAATAGCGGAACGGCATTTACTCTTCTATCGACGCTGCGGTCGTCGATTTCGCTTGCGCGTTTCGGTCACGGATGCACAAAATCCACAGTCTATTAATAACATACATATTTAGTAGATTCTCACGGTGGAACGGGTTACAGAAAATGAAAACGAATTCATGAATTCGTTTTGTGCATCGCGCGCAGCCGATCCGCGCAACGTAGGGTCAAGGAAAACTTGTGAACAAACGTCGACGGATATTTCAAGCGGTAGCCTAACGACAGATACGCAAATCTCGAGCATCCTGAGCACGCAAGAATGAAATTAGCGAGACGGTAATCCCACGTTTCGCAGACGTTCCGTGTCTCGTTGCGTAAATACCGTACGATATGTATCGCAACAGACTTTCCAAAAGACTTTCTGAAATCGGGAACGCCGATCGGCCGGATTGTGTTTTATAAATTCTTGCTTTCACACCGGCAAACAAATTAATTAACACAATTACATACGATTACACACAGTCTATCTCACAACCGATGCCGCACACGCTCCTCGTCGGAACAACTTCCTTACAATTCGACCAAAATGCATCGCACGCTCCGAACGAGAATCGATTTTTTGCCAATTTATACACGCACGCAAGATATCCGCATAACTTTCCACGTAACCGAAAGGAGTGATTCCCGAGGCGATTCCAAGCAACTCTTTCCTTTGCCTTTTCACGATCCGACGCCTCGTTTTCGAATTATTCGCGAAAAACACCGACCAATCGGAGAGCGCGGCGCCTGCTGACGTATGCAAGCATGGCGGCGAATCTCGGGAAAAATGGCGACTGGAAACGCTAGAGGGTTTTTCGTTAATAACTCGACAACGACGCGTCGAATCGCGAAACGGCAAAGGAAAAAGTTGCTTGGAATCGCCGCAGGAATCACTCCTCTCGGTCGCGCTCAAACTTTTTCTGTAAATACGGTATAATTCGGTAGAACTTTTGCACAAATAGAGTATAAATTTTGCTGAGATACCGGGTGTCCTCTACGATTGAAACAAACTTGAGAAATATATATTTCTAGAGGGAAAGGGAAAATAGAGCTTGTAACAGCGAGACGCTGTTGATTCCGTTTCAGCACCAGCAACCGGAACGTTTAACCAGATCGCCTTGTACGCGTGAAAACGTCGAATCATTGTATCGTAAGGAAACGATTCGCCGGGGATCGCGTGTGCGCGATGGCGCAGTCTGTCGTAACAGGGAATCGAATGCAACCGCCCGTAAACCCAGAAGTAGGCTCGAAGCCAGACATAATTAGCTTCCCGTTTGAACGTCTCGCCGACCGTGGAATCGCGGAAGCGAACGAGAAGCAGCGTTCGCGATTTCTTTGCTGGGTACCACTCTCTGGATTAGGAAAATCTGAATTTTTTTAGCCGCGTATGGGTAATCGTTAGCCAGTCTTAGAATTGCGCTTTTCTTTTGGCGTCTTCGGGTGCACTGCATTCGTTAAGGATCTTCGGAACTCGAGAGATCGAGCTGTACCGGATATAGCGATCGTTAACTTTTTAGTTTTGGTTAAAGGCAGTTCCTACTTGCCACAGGACTGCGAGTCTTCTTGCGCCTACGACGCGAGCAGATTTTCCAAATTAGATTTTAAAAATTAATTTAAAATTATACAATTAAATTTTAGAACTTCCAAATGTAAGGATGGCAGAAAAAAAGACGAAGGACCGCACCTGGATTCGAACCCGGGACCTCTGGGGTCATAGCCAATCGACTACCCACTGACCCACGGAGCCCTCCTTCTAGATCTTAATAAATACTACATTGCCTACACAAATTAGTCAAAGAAATGTTGCTCCCAACTTGATGCCTAAAGGATAATTTATGCAATTAGGAAATCGCGTGAAAATCTGCTGTTTATTTATCGGTTAAAGGTATTGTCAAAGGATAATGGGAACGCGAAAGGATGGAACTAGTTTTCCCCGTAATTTTTAGCTTTCCAGTTTCGACATGGATTTAAAAAAAAAAATCCAAGAACAAGCGACGTGTTGCTATAATTTGCATGTTTTTTGTTGCAGGTGGAACGGCTGGTTCTGTGGTGGCATCGAGACTCAGCGATAATCCAAACTGGAAAGTCCTTCTGGTGGAAGCTGGCCCGGATGCACCGCCGGGTACAGCGGTTCCCAGCATGGTGGCAATGTTTCTGGGTACGTTCCCCATCGCTTCGATTTAATCCTTTCGGTGCCAAATGGACAGTTTCAATTTCTAGTTAACCTTTTGCGGTCCTAGCATCAGTTGCCATTTCGCTCTCCATCTAAAACGCATTTGTATCGGTCGTGTTTTCAGAGCCACGTACCATTTTATTAGATCTGAACGACTCTTCTCCTCGCACAGAATGTCCCAGTTCAAAGAAATTCGAATGGGAGATTCTTGAGACGATTTCGAGCAACATTTTCCTTTGCTAATTCGCGATTCGACGCCTCGTTTTCGAGTTATCATTGAAAAAGTACACTCGCGTATTGCTGCGAGGCGCGCTACGCTCTCCTGAACCGGCCGCCATGTTTCCCGCGCCATGACGCCATGCTGTTATACGTCAGTTCGAGCGTCGCTCCTATTGGTCCTTAGTTTTCGTTGATAACTCGAAAACGAAGCGTCGAATCGCGAATCGACAAAGGAAAATGTTGCTCGGAATCGTCTCAGGAATCTCCCGTTCGAATTTCTTTGAATTTCGCCGGTCAGCTTGTCCGGTCGATCGTAATTGTAATAATTGTCGTTTGCGCAGGAAGCGTAATAGATTGGCAGTATCAAACGGTGAACGAGAGCAACGCGTGCCTAGCCACGGGGGGTTCCTGCAGCTGGCCAAGGGGTAAAAACCTTGGAGGAACCTCGGCTCACAACGGAATGATGTACACACGCGGACACCCCCAAGATTACAACAATTGGGAATCGATGGGCAACGAGGGATGGAGTTGGAATGACGTATGTAGCAGAATCGAATCGCAGCTGCTGTACAGGATGCTCCAGTACACATTTTAGCACTTCGTCACCTCCGCTATTGCAGAAAATATTGAAAAATATTACACGCCAGTTTTTTTCGCTAGAAAAAGCTGCAATATGGAAGTTACGATTTCTGAATTTTTTAACTCTTTACGGTGCATACAGTTTATCAAACTCTACCTAGAAGTCTGTTAACCTTCGCAAATCCTAGATTTTATAGTTAAAAAAATATTATGAATTAACAAATTAATCCCATTCGAAAGATTCAAGTTGGCTTTGACATCTTTGAAATTACTTCGCCTATCGATAAAACGGTTGACGTCATATCGTGGTGCTGTTTGTACTGAAAATTTTGATTAGTCGAATTTGTTTGTATCTTCTACAACAGTGGAGATAATGAAGTGCTAATGTATACGGGACTACCCTGTATAGCAACCATCGGAAAACTCACTTACTCCCACGATTCGAGTCACGAATTGCGCCACTGCGAATCGCGTGCCGTTCGCGGGAAACCGTTTGCCAATCCGACAGTCTGATTCACGCTAATAAACTGCTGGAATTACGAGCGCGACACCGATTCCTTTTTCTCTTGCTCTGTTGCCTTTAGTCCTAGTCTTTGCACCTGTTGGCTTTAGGTCGAACGCTATTTTAAATAGCGTTCGACCGTTCGATGACTATTTTCACATTGGTCCGATAGTCCAAACATTATTCTCAGATTGGTTGAATTGTTCAAAGATTATTTTTAAATCGGTTCAATTATTTAGAATTTATTTTGAATTGAAGATTATATTTAAATTGGTTGAATGGTTCAAGAACAATACTTAATTATTGCAATAGTCCAAAGGCTGTCCTTAAATTGATTCTATGGTTTAAAGACTATTTTCAAGTTGGTTCAACGATGTAAGGGCCCTTTTAAATAAATTAAGCGATTCAAAGGTTATTCTAGCTGGATTCAATAGTTTAAAGAAAACATTAAATTTTCCCAGTCTGGTGTGTAGGCAGTCCGTTCAACATGACAGCAGAGAAACAGTAAAACGATGAACATTTATGACGTGCTCTGTCACAGGTCCTGCCATATTTCATGTGCTCGGAGAACAACACGGAGATCCGTCGAGTGGGCACTAAATATCACAAGACCGACGGCCTTCTGACCGTCGGCAGATTCCCATGGAAACCGGACTTCGCGAACGACATCCTGACTGCGGCATCTGAGAGAGGATACCCGTTGTCCGAGGACCTGAACGGTGACCAGTTCACTGGGTTCACCGTCATGCAAATGATGCAGAAGAACGGTGTCAGAGAGAGCACATCCACGGCATTCTTGCAACCGTTTCGTTACCGAAGAAATCTCCAAGTTGCTCTGAACGCCACCGCCACGAAGATCATTGTCGAGAACAACAGGGCTGTCGGTGTACAATACCTTCAAGTTAGTAGAATCGCTAAATTGGATCTCACACGAGATCCTTCATGATTTTTAAAAGCTTGCGAGACTCTTGAACAGATCCTCCAACAGCAGTTTCAACTGCAAATCAACAATTTACTACTTTAACAATTTATAATAGTGAAAGAAAATTTCTAAAGTTCCTTTTGGTACGATACAACTACTGGAAATCCTCTTAATCCCTTGCCCTGTGATTTCTATTACAGTTGCATTGATTAGAACTTCGATGTTCAATGAAAATTAACTACGAAATTCTTCGGGCAAATCTGAGCAACATTTTCCTTTGCCAATTCGTGATCCGACGCTTCCTTTCCGAGTTATCAACGAGAAACACGAACCAATCGCAGCGCGGCGAGGAGTGACGTATGCCAGTATGGCGGCGAGACTCGAGAGAAATGGCGGCCAGTACGCGGTAACACCTTTTCGTTGATAACTCGAAAACGACGCGTCGGATCGGAAACCTGCAAAGGAAAAAGTTGTATAAAAACGTCTAAGGAATCTCTCGCTTAAATTTATTCAAACTTTGCGTTTCAGGGGAACTTAATAACATCTATTTTTAATAAATTCTGCTTGAGCCTGAGTCGTTATAGTGTAAGGGGTTAAGAGAATTCCGGTTGGAAACCGTGTTAATAAAAAGAAATATAAAGTAGCAAAGCTCTCGAGTGCAGATGTCGTTATCTTCAATGTGGCGAAGTTATGTATCGCTCGCGGAAGAGCGTCATCGGCGACGATGACAAATTGTTTCCACGCAATATTCCGATTATTCCGGCACTATAAATCTGTCGGCAAAAATTGATGCAGTATTTTTTTAAAATCTCTATCGCCTCCTCGAATGCAACGATAGCCTGCTTTCGAGAACGTCGGAGACAAGTTACACGGAGGTTCAAGGTTTTCGAGAAGGTGCGATCGATGCGATCCTGTTTCAGAGCGGTCAACTTAGGGTCGCTAGAGCTAATCGAGAGGTAATCGTCTCTGGCGGCGCTGTCAATTCGCCGCAGCTGTTGTTGCTGTCCGGGATCGGGCCAAAGGAACACTTGCAAGCCGTGAACGTCAGCGTCGTCAAAGATCTTCCGGGTAAGCGGCGTTTCAGACAACCAGCGCGGTTTCGATTGTTTGCTCGATCCGCACGGACGAGATTGCTCCCGGCACTGAATTTGCTCGGAAAGTCCTCTATCCGATAGTTTGCGATACTTAAAACTGGACGGGATTCTCTAGAAAATTAGTCCTCGAATTTTTCATCGAGAGAAATGTGCGGTAGGAGGTGCTGATAAATTCTTCACACTTTTGGAATTAATTCTGGGAAGATGCAACGGATAACCGCTTCTCCTTCAGCATGTCAATTACGATTTTCTGTGAATGCGCACGATAAGAACACAGCTCGGTAGGAGGAACTTAATTGGGCTCACTGCGACACCATTTTCGAAGCCATACTTTTTGAAGCATATTTCGTGAATTATTTCCAAAGAAGCGATAAGGTGTACTGGGTTCTCCTTTTGCAGGATGCTTACTAACATCGTGTGGTATAAACTTAATTTTTGTTGGCTTGAAAATATTAAAATTGATAAAAGCACAGTTCAGAATAGGGGGCTAGGTCGGGGTCGCTAAGAGACCACTTACGAAGACTAGACTATTTGAGTTTACT
>CM052097.1:24107067-24118554 GCA_028453745.1 Agapostemon virescens | reverse complement strand
AGAATGACAGAAAGAGAGAGATTGCGAATGAAAGAGAGTGTGAGAAAAAGAGCGTGAGAAAGAGAGAGATTGCGAATCGAAGAATGACAGAAAGAGAGAGATTGCGAATGAAAGAGAGTGTGAGAAAAAGAGCGTGAGAAAGAGAGAGATTGCGAATCGAAGAATGACAGAAAGAGAGAGATTGCGAATGAAAGAGAGTGTGAGAAAAAGAGCGTGAGAAAGAGAGAGATTGCGAATGGAAGAATGACAGAAAGAGAGAGATTGCGAATGAAAGAGAGTGTGAGAAAAAGAGCGTGAGAAAGAGAGAGATTGTGAATGGTAGAAAGACAGAAAGAGAGAGATTGCGAATGAAAGAGAGTGTGAGAAAGAGAGAGATTGCGAATGGTAGAAAGACAGAGAGAGAGAGAGAGATTGCGAATGAAAGAGAGCGCAAAACAGAGAGATTGCGAGCGAAAGAGAATGCGAGTGAAAGAGAGGGGGGAAGCGTTGCTGGCGCATGGTAAATATATTCCTGTAACGCAACAATTATCGACGGCGTCGTTTATTGTCGCGCGTATTCGTGAGCTTGCCTCTCCCTCTCCCTCTCTCTCTCTCTCTCTCTCTCTCTCTCTCTCTCTCTCTCTCTCTCTCTGTATCTGTGTCTGTTCTCTCGGCAGCGTCGTTCCCGCACGGATAAATACCCGCCGCGAGAAGTGTCATCGATAAAGTTATTCGCGGGAATAATGAAGTCCTTTCATTAGCCGGGTACGGTTTTTGTTTGGCATTGGCGACGCCGGCGAGGGGCCCGAGCACGCGCCGCGACTCGGCGTCGCGGCGCTCCACTTCGTTGTACGCCTCGCCGCCGTCAGAGATACGCTGTGTTTACCGGAGTGAGAATTAATCGCGTTCCATCCAACGAAATCGCGTTACCGCAAATTAGAGTCAGCCGCGGCACAAGTTTCGTGGCTTTCGCCGCGCCCGCGTCTCGGTTTTCGCTGGTTTCGCAGGCCCCTTGCCGCCACCTTTGGCCGAGCCTCTCTTTCTCTCCCTCTCTCTCTCTTTCTCTCTCTCTCTCGCCATTTTTTTTGTCTCTATTTTCTCTCCGTCTCTTTTTCTCCTTCTCTCTCTATTTCTCTGGTTTCAACAGCGCTCGACCGGACACAGAGAGGTTCACGGTGGCAAGTTTCCCCGAAATCCTGGTTGAAAGTAATATTTTTATATCTCCGGTAAATTATTGAAATAAATTAGAATCGTACCGGTACGTCTAGACGGCGCATCGTTACGCAAAATAACCGAATCGAACGATTTCTTAAAATTACCAGGAAACTGGACCGCCATTAAATTGAATTCCTTTCGTAATGTGCCGAATAGGATGAAATTTAGGATGAAATTATAGGATGAAAACACTAGACTGCGAATGTTATGCATTTCGAATAAAATCGAACAACTGAAATTTAAAATAGCTGATAGACTACACGACCTAAAAAATATCTATGGAACATTCTCAACCTCTTTAATTTGTTAAAGAAAGAAATCAAATTTCTTACGATTAAAATCGCTATCGAACAGTTTGCGAGTTGAATTTTCCGGGCACGAAATCTGCCGTCCGCGCCATCAAATTTACGCGAAAAATTTTTCTGTTCCTTTCTCGAGTGCGCCGCGCGAATAGAAGCGGCGTCGAACAAATGATCGGCAGACTTTGTATGCAATAACATAGAAACGAATTCTTCGTAGTATCTTTCCCCGAGAACTCCACGTTCGCAAATACTTGATCTGTTTGCTTTTGCTCATCTAGAACCGCATTTGAAAGCAACGTGCTCCGGCGACGCTGTGCGGTGCGGTGCGGTGCGGTGCGGTGCGGTGCGGATGCGGTGCGGCGCGCGGTTCGGTGTGCGGTGCGATGCGGCGTGCTGCGGTCTTGTTTTTCTTTGTTCGCCGAGGGAACGAGGGCCCGCGGAAATTGTCGCGCGCGAAAGCACGTAGAGACGTCCGCGCGAGTCTTCTCTGTTCGTAAGGGGCGCGCACCTGGGAAACGAAGAAGAACAGGAGCACGGAGGAAAGGAAAGGGCGAAGGGAGAAACGGAGCGAGAACCGGGCGCCGGAAAGATGAGGCACGGAGGGGTGAAGTTCAACCTTCGGGGGTGAAGAGGACCCCGGCACGCCAGCGTATCGAGAGCTCGTCGACTTTTCTTTCTCCGGGAAGGTTTAACGAACCGATACGCCGCAGTTTCCTTTCTGTGCACGGACTTGTTCGTTTCGCTCTCTGGTTTTTTCGCTGGTACTCTCCTCTCTTCTTCTCTCTCCGTCGTTTCCCTCCCACTTTTCCCTTATTCGCTCTTCTTTTCGCCGGGTTGTTCGCCGGTCCAAACCCCCTCCCACCCCTCGCGCGCAACCTGGTACCTAGCGCCGACTTCTTCCACGGTTATTCCATTTCTTAATTTACTCGAGCCACTCGCTCGTCGGCTCGTCGGACCCACGCTTTTTCCTGCTCCGCGAGCTACCCTCCTCCTGCCGATAATACCCCCTCGTTTCCTCTGTCTACCCGACTTTATGCTTTCTCTTCCTCCCTTTCTCTATTTCCCTGTTTCGTCGATCCGCTATTATTCTTTCTTTCTCTGTATCGCGTGTTCCTTTATTTCTCTGTTTCCCTGTTATTCTACTTCTTTATCCATTACTCTATCTCACTGTTATTCCTGCTTTCCACGTGTCGCTGATTCGCTGTTTCTCTCTCCTTCTTCGTTACCCTATTTCGCTGTTCTTCTATTCCTTTAGCCATTACTCTATTTCACCGTTATTCCTGGTTTATTCCTCTTTCTGTTTCCATTTCACTATTTTTGCGCGTTTCTTCGTTCCTCGGTTTTAACTGTTCTTCCATTTCTTTATCTATTAGTCTATTTCTCTGTTATTCTTTCTTTCTACGTGTCGCTGATTCGCTGTTTGTTGATTTCGCGGATTCCTTGTGTCCCTTTCTTTTTCTGCTTCGCTGTTTTTGCTTGTTTCTACTATTTCGCTATTCTTTTATTTGTTTATTTACCGTTTCAATTTACTCGTTATGTTTTCTTTTATCTGCCTCGCCGATTCGCTGATTCTCTTTCCTTCCCCGTTTCTCAAATTTCTTTTTTTTTTTCTCTTTCCATTTTGCTATTTTTGCTTACTTCTCTATTTCGCTGTTCTTTTATTTCTATATCTTCCAGTTTAATTTACTTATTATTTTTTCGTTTCGTTATTTCTCTCTCTCTCTCTCTCTCTTTCTGTTTTTCTTTCTTTCCTTCTCCGTGCCGCGAATTCCTTGTTTCTCTTTCCTTCTGTGGATCGTTGGTTCTGTAGCTTCTCTTTCTGTGCCGCTGCAGATTGTTCTGCGTCGACAAATACAATCCCCGGCCACGTTGGCGAGACTACTTGAAAATTTTATAGAGGGACAAGCCTTTTTGCTGTTAAATGAAAAACTGTGTGTTCGTGCCGGCCGAAATTAGTATAAAAATGTTAGGATAACGTTAAACGCGAGACGAGAGAATTCGCGTGACATTTCGTGCCGCTGCATTTTAAATTGGACATTCTATTTGCACAGATTTACAATTTTATGTGCTACAGTTTAATCATTTTGTTTATGGTTTCGCCACGAATTGCGGACGCTCATGCACTTCGCCGACTGTTCTATTATTTCCTCAGGGGCGGCTATTTTCGTTGCACACCGGTAACCCCGCGTTGCAACAACATTTAAATTTCTTTTCATTCCATTTCGCCTTACCTCCCGCATTCTAAAGTACGTTTGTCGCGAAAACTAACACTTCTAAAAAATGTTATTTTCGGACGTCCAGGAGACGTTATTTTCGAACGACCAGAGAACGTTCTGAACACCTGAGAATGTTCGCACGGGACGTCTTGGCCGTGTCGTTTTGTAAACGAGACCTTTCTCAGACCGCGCGTACGACAACGACGAATGTACGGAGGATTAGAATTATTAGGTAAATCGGAAAGTTCCGTCCGTTTTTTTACAAAAAGTATAGCTTTATTCATGAAAGAAAATGAAAAAGTACGTTAATCAAAATATTGTCCATCGTTAGCGATGACTTTTTCCCAATGTGGAAGACAATGTAGGGTACGATGTGGAAGAGAACGTGGAAGACAATGTAGGGTACAATGTTCAATGCAATGTGGAAGACAATGTAGGATACAACTGTATAATGCAATGTGGAAGACAACGTAGGGTACGATGTAGAAAGCAATGTATAAGACAATGTACACGACAATGTGGAAGACATTGTGTAAGAGAATATATAATTCAATGTCGAAGACAATACGGAACATAATATGCAACACAATGTGGAATATAATATAGGGTACAATGTGGTAGACAATGTAGGGTACAATGTACAATGCAATGTGGAAGACAATGTAGGATATTATTGTACAATGCAATGTGGAAGACAATGTAGGATACAATGTATAATGCAATGTGGAAGACAACGTAGGGTACGATGTAGAAAGCAATGTATATGACAATGTACACAACAATGTGGAAGACACTGTTTAAGAGAATATATATTAGGTAAATCGGAAAGTTCCGTCCGTTTTTTTACAAAAAGTATAGCTTTATTCATGAAAGAAAATGAAAAAGTACGTTAATCAAAATATTGTCCATCGTTAGCGATGACTTTTTCCCATCTTTCGGGCAGCAAGCGAATTCCGCGTCGAAAGAATGATTCATCTTTGGAGGTTATCCAGGCGGAGATCCATTTTTCGAGATCTTCGTACGAATTAAATCGTTCTTCAGCAAGTGCGTGTGCCATCGACCGAAACAAGTGGTAGTCAGATGGGGCACAGTCTGGTGAATAAGCCGCATGTGGTAGCACTTCCCAGCGAAGTGCTTCTATCGTTTCCTTGACAATTTTTGAGACGCGAGGCCGAGCATTGTCATGCAGCAAAATCACCTTACGCTGTCTCGTTTCATATTGTGGTCGTTTTTCGTGCAATGCTCGACTCAAACGGATAATTTGTTGTCGGTAGAGATCTCCTGTAACTGTTTGACCAGTTTTTAGCAGTTCATAGTATACCACACCTTCCTGATCCCACCAAATGCAGAGTAAACCCTTTTTTCCGTGGATATTCCGTTTTGGCGTCGATGTTGAGGGTTGGCCAGGATCACAAATGGTTTTTCGACGTTTAGGATTGTCAAAATAAATCCATTTTTCATCCCCAGTGATGAGACGATGGAGAAACCCCTTTCTTTGTTGCCTAGCAAGCAAAATTTCGCAGATGGTTTTCCGCCTTTCAATGTCTCTTGGCTTGAGTTCATATGGGACCCACTTTCCTTCCTTGTAGACCTTCCCTAAGGCTTTTAAACGGTCGGAAATGACAGATTCAGCACAATTTAACGCTTCTGCAATTTGTTTTTGCGTTTGACATGGATCTTCATCCACCAATGTCTGCAATTCTTCGTCTTCGAATACTCGTGGCCGTCCAGAACGCTCTTTGTCCTCCAAAGAAAAATCACCATTTTTAAAACGTCGAAACCACTCTCTACATGTTTTATCGGAAACAGCATTATCGCCATAAACGTCTACAATCATTCGATGAGCTTCAGCTGCCGTTTTCTTCCAATTGAAACAAAAGACTAACACTTCGCACAAATGACGCTTATTCGGCTGAAATTCCGACATCTTCAATGCAGAAAAAAACGAAGTTATTGATGCAAGCGTAAATTGTTGTGTACTGAGTTTTATTGACAGATGTTCAAACTAAAGAGTTAGCCTTACTTTAGAGGTTATAGTTACCCACAGTTCGAGGTACGGCTACTCGACGCTAGATGGACAGAACTTTCCGATTGACCTAATAAGTTATCGGGCAATTAGGGTTTTCCCGCAGTCTTTGCCGCGCCGAGTATGGTCGCGACGCTTCCGGGACCGCGTCCGATCGAAATTTCCTTTGACATCCGGACTGTCCGTTTGTCCGCTCGATTTTCGCAAGGGTGCAACGGGAGAGGAACCGAGGGGGTGGCTCGAACTCGCTCCTATCGCGTCGGCGACAGTTACAAACGAGACGTCCTATAACTGTCAGCGGCTCGGGAATCTCGCGGAAGGACCCCTGGCTACGAGGCTCTCGATCGCCCTTGGCGAGAGGATCCGCGCCGCGATCGATCGATCCTGTGTCGTCCCCTCGGACGATTAATTGGAGGTGCTCGAGAACCGCGTCGCCGTCCTTGAAACCGTGAGAGCGTCGGCTCCAGGGGCCTCGGACAGTTCGAGGGATCGTATTGTCGACACATGCAATCTCGGGCTAGTAAGGATCTCGCAGCGGGATGGGGATCCGTGCCGGCGAGGGGAGGGCAGGATTGAATCTTGTCGACAGAACCGATTTCGCTTCCGGCGTTGTCTCGCCGAGCGATTTCAGGTTATTTCCTATCACCGATTCCTTCGCTTCGCCTCACCCCCGCCTCGCCCCGCCGTGGAAAAACGAGGATCGACGGTTGTGATCAACGCCGAGAGAGAGAGAAAGAGGGGAAGAAGCACGGAAACCACAGAGAGGATGAGAGCGAGGACGAGAAAGAATGATAGAGAGAGGGAGGGTGTCTGTGAATGATAGAGGGTGAGGAAGAGCAAGATCCAGAAAGAGAGAGAGAGAGAGAGAGAGAGAGAGAGAGAGAGAGAAAATTAATGAGTAAGAATGGGAGAGTACGGGAAAGGGAGAGAAAAGAGCGAGAAACGAAGTGAGAGAAAAAGAGAGAGAGCTAATGAACAAGCATGAGAGAGTATGGGAAAGAGGAAGAAGAGGAGAGAGAGAATGTTGGAATTTATTTCATAAATTTTATCTACAAAATAAATTTATTATTTCTTTACAAGGAAGGATCGAATAAACCGGCTGTTGAACCTATATATGCATACATTGTATATTTTCCCGGCATGGGACCCTCAATCCTCAACTGTTTATATTCGACCGTTCCTCCTCAGTATCGATCTCTTGTGTCTGTCTGTAGCAACGTTTCTTTCGTAGAGGAAAGACGTGTCTCACAACGTGCTTCTAGAGAAGCTATTAAAATATATCAATTTTATTTCATATTTTACAATAGAGTGGAGTTTTATTTTATACCCATATTCCAATAGAGAGTAACACAGAAAGAGATAGAGACAGAGAAAGCTAATGAACAAGAATGAGAGAGCGACAGAAAGAGCTAATGTACAAGAACGAGAGAACGACAGAGAGAGCTAATGAACAAGAATGACAGAGCGACAGAGAGAGCTAATGAACAAGAATGAGAGAGTATTGGAAAGAGGGAGAGAGGAAGAGATTATCGATAGGCTAGTATAAATAGAGTATGGTAGTCTGTGACGATGCATTGCAGTCTATGATACGCTGTGATAGCTTAAGGTACTGTATGGTAGCCTATGATATTCTCTGGCTATGATTGCGTACGATCCCCTGCAAAGGTGTATCATACTCATGATATTCTATGATAGCCTTCGATAGTGTACTATAACCCTTAAAGCTGTGGGAGAGATTACGATGGGCTACTACAGAGTATGGTAGTCTATGATAATCTGGTTATGATTGTGTATATAATCTAAGCTAATGAACAAGATTGAGAAAGTATTCGAAAGAGGGAGAGAGAAAAAGCGAGAAACAGGGAAAGACAGCTAATGAACAAGAATGAGAGAGCGACAGAAAGAGCTAATGTACAAGAACGAGAGAACGACAGAGAGAACTAATAAACAAGAATGACAGAGCGACAGAGAGAGCTAATGAACAAGAATGAGAGAGTATTGGAAAGAGGGAAAGAGGAAAAGCGGGAAACAGGGAAAGACAGCTAATGAACAAGAATGAGAGAGTATGAGAAAAAGGAAAAGAAGAAGAGAAAGGGAGACAGAGAGAGAGAGAGAGAGAGAGAGAGAGAGAGAGAGAGCGGCAGGGGCTACTAAACAAGAATGAGAAAATTCGAAAAAGAGGGTGAGGGGAAAGAGAGAGTAAATGAAAGAGAGTCAGAAAAGAAGCAAGAGCGATGGAGTTCTGGAGCTTCGATAAGGGAGAGGGAGAGTACAAATGAAAGAAAGCGGGGAAGGGAGCAGGAGCGAGAGAGAATGCGAACGAAAGAGTACGAAGGAGAGAGCGCAAGAAAACGCGAGAGGAGAGAGAGGGAGAGAGAGAGAGGAGAGAGATAACGTGGGCCGATCTTGCGCCGGCAGATCTGCCAGAATACGGATTTATTCTGGGCTAAGAGCACGCTTCTCCTCATCTCGATCGTCCTTCTTCCGATACTCCGTTTTCCCCAGTGCTGTAGCTAGCGGGGTACTCTCTTTTTGTCCCTGGGTTGCGCGGCAATATCCGATACAAGTCGACGCGCTTGAATAAAGTCTATATTCGCTTTTATGAAATAATCTCTCTCTTTCTCGCTCCCGGTCTGCCAGCCCCTGGGCTCGTATCGCGAAATCCGGACCGGTAAATAAATGTCTGTCTCCGCGCGAGAACGATGCCGAGGAGTCGATACCCGGCACGCGATTCTACTCGAATTATCGGCGGACGACTCTTTTTCAAAGCGAGAGGAGTCTTCGTCGTTGACTTCGTCTTCGTCTTCGTCTTCGTCGACGCTCTCTTCTCGCGCGCCGGAAAAATTTCTACCTGTTCTCCTACCCGCCGCCTGTCTACGAGATTCGAAACAATTTAAACTGAACGGCGCCGTTGATCTCGGGTCACGATTCCGTGAACGTCTCCCGGAAGCTGTTCCGCCGTGGGCGGGTTTGCATCGTGTCGATCGTTTTTATTAACGCGTTTCGATGCAGCGTTTTTATCGTATTGCTCGCGTTCGACGTGCAATTTCTTTGGTTAACCGTCGCGTACCTGTTGTACCCGAACCATTGTACCCGTCTGCGGTAAGAATCGAACGCGACGACTGTACGACAACGCGCGATGCTTCTTCTATATCACTGTAATGCATCGTACTTTTCGAAACTTCGCAATAGCTTATGATTTAGTTCATGATTTTGTACGAAGATCTATAAACGCTTTGTAACGACTATGGTTTGATAGCATATGGCAGAATAATTTCAGCATGGTGAGAAAAATCGCCAGGCGCAAGAAAATGTTTAAAAAAATCATTTTCACCGGGAGAACGGCACGAAAGAGATCGGATCGGTTCGATGGCGGCGACGGTGGCAATTTCTTCGTGTTTATTAAACCGTCGAGCACCGATTCGTCAGGGACGATAGAGGGTCGTGTGCGCTGCTCGTTGTTCGGGCGATCGTCTTAATTCAGGGGTTTTCATGAGTTACGAGCAGGGTGGCGGGTCCTAAGGGTAGCGGAGTCGGTCACGAATCATCGCGTTTCTTTCTGCGACCGATCTTCGGCGACGGGCCCTTCTAATCGAGACGCGACGGTCTTTCAGTTTTTCAGTTACTCGAGCCGATCGACCAGTTACATATTTGACACTGAAACCGTGGGATTGAAAAATTGTCGGGGCTTTTTCGAGGCGTTCACGAGTTTCGAGAATACATATGTTCGAAGTCGAGCAAATACCGAATCGGGTCGGAACACCGCGGCGACCGATCTGCTCGAGAACTTGCAAGACGTAGCATCGAATCCCCGTGGCTACTCACGTGTCTTCTCGCAGTGTCGTTTTTCTCCGAGTCCTGGCTCGCTTTTTGCCCACCCTTTTAATCGGCACGCTTTATCGCGCGTGTTCCCCGACGATTAACACGTGTTTTTTTTCTCTCGAGCTTCTGACTTGGATTAGCGAGAGAGAGAGAGAGAGAGAGAGTGTGTGTGAGAGAGAGAGAGGGAGAGAGAGAGAGAGAGAAGGGTCGTGCAATCTTCGCCTCGATATCGATCCCAGGACGGGCTGACTTGGCCGACGACCCTCGCCTCTCCGGACGCGGAACGCACGGGCCGAGATATCTGATTACATCGCGGAATAGTCACGAACCGAAGCTACGAGTCCGAAGACGTAGCACGAATTCCAACGACTTCATATCTCTGAGCCCTCCCGAACAGCGGACGGCGTCGGCTATAGGGCGCCTAGGGCCGGGCTAGGGCCGGGTTAGGGCCGGGCCTAGGGCCAGGCTAGGCTCGATCCGACGCGGGCGACGAGGCTTCGCGTGGCGCGTGCACCGGGCTCTCTCCCCTTATCTGGCTTAATAAGTTGATTGCGACGTCTCGCGGAGAAGACCAACGATCGTCGAAACGGGCTCGCTCTCTCTCGCGACGATCTTGATCCCCCGCGGTGGTAATCGAGGCGATTTACGCGCGGAACGATTAAGGGGGACGTAAATGTTTTCGGTAGATTAGGCGAGACCGACCACCTCCGCCTCGGCCCGCAGACCAATTCGCAATTACGGAAAGGCTTTTCTCTCTCGCTTTCTTCCTCCCTCGCGTTTCTCCTTTTCTCGCCTCACCTTCTCTCTCACCCTTCTTCTTTTTCTCGCTTCCTCTAACACATTCTCTTTCTTTCTTTCTTTCTTTCATTCCGGCTCACTCTCTCGTTCTGTCTGTCCCTTTCTCTCGCTTCGCATTCTCTCTACGATTCTCTTTCTCTGATTTTCTAGATTCGTTCTTTCTCTCTCTTTCTTTCTTTTTCTCTACCTCTCTTTTTCTTTCTTTCTTTCTCTAGTTTTCTATATTCGTTCTCTCTCTCTCTTATTTATTTTTCTGGTTTTCCATGTCCGTTCTTTCTCTCTCTCTTCCTTCCTTTCTTTCTCGTTCTCTCTGTCCCCTTCTCTCACTTTACGTTCTCTCTATGGTTCTCTCGTTTCGTTCTCTTTCTTCCTCTCTGTCCGTCTCTCTCTCTCTCGTTCTCCCTCTCTCGTTCTCTCCGCCTCGTTCGCTCTTCTATCCCCTTCTCTCGCGTTTGCGTTCTCGCTGGACTGTTCTCTCGCGTCGCGTTCCCTCTGCGGGTCTCTTTCTCCGGTTCTCTTGGTTCTCGTTAGAACGGGCCGATGACCTACGGATAATAATGAAAAATGATGCTGAGAGTCGCGTAATAGGCAGTCATTGCTCCCGGCGATAACAGGACGGATACAGCGTACCGTTTGAGTCGATATATCCCCGCAGGATTCTTGCGTGCCTGTTCAACAGCGCTCGGCTCCAACCGGTCGTCCATTTGCCGAATAGATGACTCCTTAGGGACACCGATGCTTTTGCCGATCTCTGTAACCCTGACGCCACCCTTCCCTCTCGCCCTCCTGCTCCGCTCGCCACAATGGATGCGAGCAACCGAACCGCCAACCGTTCGGACGTTTCGTTGGCTAATTTCCTGATTTCCAGCTTTTATTGCCGGGGAAGCGGCACCGATTAACGGCGACGCTAAACGACGACAGGTGTCGGAGATACTCGGCCTCCTCGATTATATTCCATTGTTCTAACATAGTGTGAGCTATCGCAGTTTATCACGCTCCGTTACAGGCTGCCATACTGTATCATAGTCTATCATAGGCTAGCATAGACTATCATAGTACAGCGTACTCTATCACACGCAAGTATAATCTATCTTAGACTATCGGGGACCGTCGCATATTGTCATAGTCT
>CM052097.1:24092326-24106567 GCA_028453745.1 Agapostemon virescens | reverse complement strand
ACAGTTATTAAAAATATTAGGACATCGTTAAGCAACTTTAAAGTTACTTGGAACTTTATCGGAGAAATAAATTATTGGTAAATATCTTGACAATTTGGAAAAATCGTGATGCACGAAAAGAGCTGCAAAAGACACTGTTATTAAAAATATTAGGACATCGTTAAGCGACTTTAAGGTTAGTAGAAACTAGAAAAACAAAATTAAAATACCGGTAAATATCTTGACAATTTGGAAAAATCGTGGTGCGCGAAAAGAGGTGCAAAAGACAGTTATTAAAAATATTAGGACGTCGTTAAGTGACTTTAAACTTACTCGCAAGTTTGTCGCAGAAACAAATCATCAGTTAAATCTTGACAATTTGGAAAAAGCGTGTTGCACGAAGGTAGAGTTTCGAAGCTAAAACACACAATTTATAAAAATGCAACTGACACAATTTATAAAAATATAAATACATCGCCAGGTCTTGTAAAATTACATGAGACTGTAGAATCGACAAAAATGACAACATAAAATAATTTTCGTGTGCAATTTGGAAATTTGCGCCGGCACAAATAAAATCGTAACGATGCGTGAAGCGGTAGTATCGAATTAAAAATCGTTGTTATCATCGCTTCACGCTTCTTCTATAATTTTTTAATGGAAACGATATTGACGAATCGAATCGTATAAAAGCAAGGCATAAAGCATAAAATCCGCGGTGCGATAACAATAATTCCCCAACGATCGGCGTAATCTCCCTTCGGCAAAATACCCTAAACTAAATTAGTATAGTCCGGCCGACTAGAATAGAGGAGGTGGACTCAACGGCGCCAGACGGTAGGTTAAAAAAAAAGGCAATTCATTGTTCCTCGCACGCATAAAATTCGAGAAAGTACGGTAGATGATAAAACCGCGTAACGCGTTCAATCATCGACCGTACGAGGAGCAGCCTTACGGTCGATCGTAAACTTTGAACAGCCGTTGCCTTGGCTAACCGAACCGAGAGATGGGTGATCAACGGTGAAGAGGATAACTTTCTTCTTCCCTTTTACCATTGCCATTACGTGGTATTCGTGGTTTATAAATCCTCTCGGTACAGCAGAACGGAAAGTGCTCGGAGGGATATACAATTCGAGCGGCTTTAAAAGAACGCGGAGAAAAACATAATAACAACGTAATCCCAGAACGCGCGCGCGTGCAGTGGACGAAGGCGAGGAAGAATAGACAAAACAAACGGACAAATAAAGAAACCGAAACGGAAAGAGGAAACTGAGAATAAAAACAGGAAAAAAAAAAGTACAAAAATAACAAAAACCTACAAAGAAAAAGAGGTTCTCGACGATACCTCGAATTTCCATTGTACCGCGGGACAGATTCGTGCGTTAGCGAGGCCGCACCAGACCACCGTAGAACAAAAACCAAAAAATAAAAAAAATTATATACATCTCCCTTCTACGAATCACCGCATACATCACACCAAGAATAAATAAATAAATAAAAAATGTAGAACTACAATACAAAACAACAATAACAACAACATCAACAACAACAACAACAAAAAAGTCTAAGAATCCAAAACAAACAAATCAAAAAATAAAAAAAAAAAAGTAAATAACCAAATAAAAAAAAAAAAACAACCCCCTCGCACGCTCGGCTAGAGAGACACGAGACGGGCGGAAAAGCAGGTCGACGAGTGTAACCGTTGCCCCCTATTGCTTGTGTTGTAAAGGAGCTCAAAGCCACGAACGAGAGCCTGAAGAGCCTGCAGACGCAGCTGGAGCTGGCGTACGCTTCGACCGCGTCTTCCGGGACAGCCGTGGCGGGCGGATGTGCAGGTCTCGGGCTAGGTAGCGTATCAGGTGCGGCGGCAGGTGGTTGCGGTACCGTCCTTGGGGGTAGCGTGGCGGTTCCAGGCGGCGTGCCCGGTAGCACCACCCTGACGGCCATCATGGAGACTAAAGACGCGCGCATACAGACCCTAGAGAAGCAGGTGACATTGTTGGAGACGGAGTTACAGCGTATCAAGGAGTGCGGTGGTAAACTGAGGGATCAGTTGCTGAAAGCGACCGCGGTCCCTGGCAGCAGCGCCGGTGCTGGTTTATCGCAACAGTCGCAACAAACATCGGTACTACTTCAACAGCAACAGCAGCAGCAACAGCAACAGCAACAACAGCAACAACAAGCACAAATAAATAATAATTTAGCCGCGGGAGGTATCGAGTCGCAAGCGCGACAGGGATTGGTGACGGCCATGGGTGGTGGTGGTTGTTCGCAGCAGCCCGGCACGTTGGCCTTGGCCAGGGGACCGTCCGTGATGACCTCTCTGGTACCGTATGGTCACACGTCGTCCACGGCATTAACCAGTTCATTGCTTGCCGGTTCGACAGGTGGGACCATGGCCGGCGTAGGAGGAGGTGGGGGCGGTTCCTCGTGCCTGGCCGGCATCTCGTCCGGCGCTACCACTGGCGTGGTCAATCCCTATACCGATCGTTACGCCGATCATCCCCATCAGCTTCATCATCACCACCCTACCCATCATCATCAGCTTCATCTCTATCACCAACAGCAGCAGCAGCAGCAGCAGCAGCAGCAGCAGCACCACCATCAGCTCCAGTTGCAACACGAGCAGCAAATGCAGCAACACTTGAAACAAATTGAGCCAGTGACGCAGGGCGCGCTGGCGTTGCACGCGCACAACTTCAACAAGCACGACATGAACTTCAAACGGCAAGTAAGTTTCTTCATCAACAACGTGCGCATCGAAAAGAACGACGCCGTCTAGGGACGACCGAACCGGATATCAATCGTCTGTCGCGTCACGACGGACCTGGCGCGCCCCGCAGGTTCTTCCTCCGCGTGAGTACCCATATACCCGATCTCTCTCAATAGATGTCGCGAGAGAAAGAGAGCGGGAGAGAGAGAGAGAGAGAGCGGGAGAGAGAGAGAGAGAGAGAGAGAGAGAGAGAGAGTGCGTGCGAAGGGCTCACGATATATATACGTCTATATCTATACCACATATATATATATATATATATATACATATACTACACCCCGTGGCAGAATGTTTCCGATCGGAGGCATTGAAACGGATTTTCGAAAAAACATTCACAATTTAGAAATATAAAATAATACTTTACGGGGTTAAAACTGATGGGAAATGAAAAGGGGCTTATCAACGAATGAAAAACAACAAAATAACATAAGCTTACATTTATTATGGCAAAGAAACGAACAAATAAACAAATTGTTACTCGGTAAAACGTTTCCGATTAATACAACTGCTGGAAGAAAGTTTCCGATTTCGATGTATTAACATCAATTATTTTGTGTGTTAGTATTTTGTTGCAGCCCCACGTTTACGTATGACTTCTTTAATACGTTTCGGCATGGATTCGATTAGATCTTTACAATTTGTAGGTGAGATTTCTTCCCATGATTGTCGTATAGCGTGTCGAAGGTCTTCTGTATTAGTTGGCTTTTTTTCGTTGATAAGTAGTTTTACTTTTGCCCATAAGTTTTCTATGGGATTGAGATCTGGACTGTTGGCTGGCCAGTACATTGTTTTAATGCCGTTATGCCGTAAATAATCTTTTACTGCCCTTGCTACGATGACGACTGGCATTATCGTCTTGGAAAATGAAGTTTGGGGAATCTTCAAACCATACTTCAATGCTGGGAATCAAGAAATTTTCAAGAATATGGATGTATGATTCTGAATTGACATTCTGATAAAGAATGCATAATTTTCCCACTCCTTTCTCAGTCATACAACTCCAAATCATGTACGACTCTGGATATTTCTTTTTAAAATTTAAGCAATCTTTATCGAATTTTTCATTAGGTCTTCGCCACACGAATTTTCCTGCATCGTCACCGGTTCCAACACATGCACGTGACTCATCACTGAATATTACTTTGTACCAGTCCGTCACTGTCCAATTTGCATGGTCCCTACACCACTGTAACCGTTCCCTCTTATGCCTTTTTGTTAGGAAAGGTTTCATTTTAGCTTTTCGGAATGCAAAACCCATCTCGTTTAGACGATTTCGAACAGTACGATTCGAAACATTTTGTTCCCATATTATATTTATCTGTTTCGAAGTCAATCGCCTCGTATTTTTAACAATATTACGTAACTTCCTATCGTCGCGTTTACATGTTGCACGCGGACGGCCACATTTCTTCCTGTTTATTACACTTCCCGTTTCTTCATACTTCTTCTTTAAATCACTGATAGTGCTTTGGCTGCATCCTATCATATTTGCTACCATTTTTTGAGCGTTACCCTCCTTGAGAAGCTCAATTATTCTCAACTTTATATCGTTTGAATACAACTGGCGTGATGGCATTCTACGGACTTTTACTTTACGTCTGTACCGAATGAAATAGTACTACGAACTGATATTTCAGACACGATTACCTTGTACTTACGTTTCTGTGATGTCCTCTTACGTTTACATTTACATTCTACGATTCTAACATTCAAGGAGTTTCCACACTTTTACCGATTCGAGTCGTGATCGGAAACTTTCTTCCAGCAGTTGTATCAATCGGAAACTTTTTTCCGAGCAACAATTTGTTTATTTGTTCGTTTCTTTGCCATAATAAATGTAAGCTTATGTTATTTCGTTGTTTTTCATTCGTTAATAAGCCCCTTTTCATTTCCCATCAGTTTTAACCCCTTAAAGTAATATTTTATACTTCTAAATTGTGATTGTTTTCTCTAAAACCTGTTTCAATGCCTCCGATCGGAAACATTCTGCCACGGGGTGTATATTACCCCCTTGCGTCTCGTTTCCAAGTCAAAGTCGAGACTCTTCCGTCTCTGGGGCGTCCTCGAGCCAACTCGACGGGGATCGTCGATGCTCGATCGACGGGTCCGAAAACCGTTACGATAGAACGGCCCAGGATCGAGATATCGAGACATCGATCCGAGAAACCGTGTGCTTGCGTATGCCTGACACCGAGAAAAAGAACGAGAGAGTGAGAGAGCAAGAGCGAGAGAGAGAGAGAGAATGCAAACGGAAACGGACGAGAGAACAAGCGAGAATGCCGAAAGAGTGCGTGAATCTGCTACTACCTGGTCTGAGTCGAGAGGAATGGAAGCCGAGCAACCGCATTGCCAGGAAGCTGCGTGGCGTTGATGGTCGTCGTTATTCATTTAGGTCGATATATATACATTATATATATATATATATTATATACATATGAGTAACCACGGATCTTTCGATTCCTTTCGTCTTCTCTTCGAAAAGCGTCGCGTCGTCGCACGATGGCCGTGTATATGAGTCCGTGAGAACTAAATGGGATGAAAGGTTCGAGAAAAACGACACCGGTCCAATTGTTCTTTCACGACCGTTACCAAATACGCACACCGAACCCAACAAGCCCCCCCCCCCCCCCCCCCCCGCCAACACGCCCCCCCCCCCCCCCCTCCCGCACGCTTGGTCCAAGAGACGCCCATAACGATACTCTTTATTTTTCTACGTTCGCAACGCGGTATCCGCGGTGCCTCCTTCCCCCCCCCCTGCGTTTCGTGCGAACTCAAAGGAGAAAGAAACACGGGGAAAATCTAGAGAAAACGATTCCGTTTGTCCGTATCTCTCAGCCGCGGGCCAAGGCGTGTGTCCCTTGGTCCCCGCGTTCTTTGCTTCTCAACGACTCGTACACAAGCTCGTCGCGCAATTAGCGTACCTGTTTTCTTTACCTCCCGGCCATACTCCCTATTCTTATCGGACAAGAAGAGTTTCTATTTTTTGACTCGATTGTACCTGTTTACGAGAGAAACGACAAAAGTAAGAAAATCCAAAAAAAAGAGAAAAATGTATTAGTAAGAGGACGCGCGTAACCGTCGTAGGTTTTGAGAAGGGATGAGAAGAGAACGCGAAAAAACCCGCGAAACCCTTCGCTCGGTCCCTTCGAAAGGGCACACGGGGCGAACGCGCTCGACGGGCAGTCCCTGAAAGCATTAAGCCGATCGCCAGGGTACTCGAAGAAATTAATGGGTTTCGAGTTGTTGCGAGAAAGTCAATGAGAAAGTCATAAATTCGGTAGCTCCCGGCGTGTAGAGCCCGAGAACAACTGTGCGTACCTAATCTGTAGGCCTTAGCAGATGAATTATATTCTACGTTTGTTGACATTCTGGATTCTCTATAGATGTTGGAAGTTGTAACAGTATAACCCTCGATTAGAATTCGCCCTGTTACCAAGGTTAGCCGGCACGTCGTCGTTACGATTTCTCGAGCGGCGTGCCCCATACACAATCGCTGCGGAAAGTATTTCGTACAGCGAGCAATTTCAAATAAAACTGTCTGCGTAAACTTCGGTTATAAATTTTAAGCGAGACAAATAATTAATAAATATTCTTGGCTACTTGTAGAAAAGATTTCGCGAAAACTGAATTTTATTTTCTTCAAGATTAACAAAATATACAGTAACGCACGAGAGTATTCGGACACTCTTCAAAGCTAAATAACTTTTTTAAGATTGGACCAAACGTCTTGACTTTTCTTGAGCAATTAGTTGCATTGATTTAATAAATGATGTGCAAAATGAATGTTGTAAATATTGGAATTGGTACGAATTACATGACCAATGAAAAAGTATTTGGACACTCTTTAAAGCTAAATAACTTTTTTAAGATTGCACCAAACGTCTTGATTTTTCTCGAGCAATTAGTTGCATTGACTTAATAAATGATACACAAAATAAATTTTAAGCTAGAAAAATGATTAATAAATATTCTTGGCTATTTGTAGAAAAGATTTCGCGAAAACTGAATTTTATTTTCTTCAAGATTAACAAAAATATACAGTAGCAAACTAGAAAATATAAAGTATTCGGACACTCTTCAAACCTAAATAACTTTTTCAAGATTAGACCAAACGGCTTGACTTTTCTTGAGCAATTAGTTGCATTGATTTAATAAATGATATACAAAATAAATTTTAAGCGAGAAAAATGATTAATTAATATTCTTGGCTACTTGTAGAAAAGATTTCGCGAAAACTGAATTTTATTTTCTTCAAGATTAACAAAAATATACAGTAGCGCACGAGAGTATTCGGACACTCTTCAAACCTAAATAACTTTTTTAAGATTGCACCAAACGGCTTGATTTTTTTCGAGCAATTAGTTGCATTGATTTAATAAATGATATACAAAATAAATTTTAAGCGAGAAAAATGATTAATAAATATTCTTGACTATTTGTAGAAAAGATTTCGTGAAAAACTGAATTTTATTTTCTTCAAGATTAATAAAAATATACAGTAGCACACTAGAAAATATAAAGTATTCGGACACTCTTTAAACTTAAATAACTTTTTTAAGATTGGACCAAACGTCTTGATTTTTCTCGAACAATTAGTTGCATTGATTTAATAAATGATATACAAAATTTATTTGATAAAAATATTGTTTCGATTTTGGAGTGGAATTGCTTCGAGTGCAAAGGGTTAACATTTTATCGACCAGAAGCCTATTAACCCTTTGCACTCGAAGCTGTTTTAACTGGAAAACGAAAGCATTTTTTCTGATCCAGGATATTTTCATTCCAGGTGAATTATTTCACTTTATGTATATGTGGGTTTTTTTTCACTGTTACTTGTTCTTACAGCCATTAAATTTTTATAAATTTCTTAAATATAAAGATGACAATGTTAAAATTGTTTTAAATAAAACTGTGCCGATTTTTCGTGGCGCCTCTCGTGTCGTCACTCGAGTGCTAAGGGTTAACAGGCTTTCTATTTTTAAAAATTCTATTTTTACATTCGAATTTGTAACAACATTATTAGACAATATTATTGGAAATCCATTGCTGATCCACAATATAAATTGCTGTCAGCCTTGAAGGACCCATTAAAAAGTTTTCAGTCATGGATCATAGTAAATCATTTAGTAAATCAATGCTTTTAGTTGCTTCAGAAAAATTTTCAGCATGTGTATAACTAACACAGTTCTGAAAAACGCATATTTTAAATTTTCATTACGACTTGAAATAACAAATGTTTTACCAAATGTCTTTTCTACTTTCCCACGTAATTTCTACCAATTAGAATTATTTCTGAATTACTTTTGCATATCATTTAGTAAATCAATGCTTCTAGTTGCCCCAGAAAAATTTTCAGCATACGTATAACTAGCACAGTTCTGAAAAACGCATATTTTAAATTTTCATTACGACTTGAAATAACAAATGTTTTACAAAATGTCTTTTCTACTTTCCCACGTAATTTCTACCAATTAGAATTATTTCTGAATTATTGTTGCATATCATTTAGTAAATCAATGCTTCTAGTTGCTCCAGAAAAATTGTCAGCATGTGTATAACTAACACAGTTCTGAAAAACGCATATTTTAAATTTTCATTACGACTTGAAATAACAAATGTTTTACAAAATGTCTTTTCTACTTTCCCACGTAATTTCTACCAATTAGAATTATTTCTGAATTACTTTTGCATATCATTTAGTAAATCAATGCTGCCAGTTGCTCCAGGAAAGTCAAGTCGTTTGGATCAATTTTGAAAAAGTTATTTAGGTTTGAAGAGTGTCCGAATACTTTCGTGCGCTACTGTATACATCCAGCGTAGACAAACGTAAGAAATAGAGGCACAGAAAGTATTTTCACAGTTATGAATAATGAAAAATAAACTATAAAAATAAAATATAATTTTTCTATTTCAACACCTTACCGACCGGCGATTATTTCAAAATCTGTTAAGCTCATAATCCATCATTGAAAACTTTTTAATAGATCCCTCAACGCCGATAGCAATTTTTCTGGCGAATCAACGAGGCCTCCTAAGTAACGTTATCTAATAATCTCGTTACAAATTACGATGTAAAAGCAAGTTTTTAAGCTTCATTTTGTTACGAGGTAATTATTGAAAGATCTATTAATAGACTTCCGGTCGGTAAAGTGTTAATAATTTGTAGGATTACCTTTGGATTGGAAATGAACCACTTATTCTTGCCGATTATGTTTTAATTTTAATAAATATGTACCAAGCACGAATAGATAAATAATCGATTACGCAAACAGTTTAATTTAAAAATTGCTCGCTGTACGAATATTTTCCACACCGAACTGTATTTCCCTCTGGCGACACGAATTACACAGGCGAGCGCCATCTTAGCTCGCTCGAACCCTTTCAGAGGGTTTCGGCGCGTTCCACGGATTCGTCTTCGGTAGGTAAATCCTCGGGCGAGAACTGACGGACTGAATTCGGTTCTGCGGACGACGATTTAGCCGTTCGGCACACACGTCCCGCGCGAGTATAACGAAATATAATATTTTTTTAACGAAAACGAAGCCGCGACGAGGGAACGCGCTCGAACGCTTCTGCAGAGACACGCGGCGGTAGTTTCCGGCGATCGACCGGAAGTCAACGAGAGTCGAACGGGACAACAATGAACGAACCGGACGGTCTTCGTCGAAGATGGGAAAGAAATCATTCGCGAACGCGGAAGATTGTAACAAGAAGAAGACGCGAAGAAAGCATTGCGCGTGCGTGGACGAAGGGAGAAGGAACCGGAAGTGAACGTGACAGAGAGAGAGACAAAGCGGAAATACAGAGAAAGAAAAGCGAGATAGATAGCAAAATAGATAGAAACAAAGAAGAAGAAGCTACCAATTATTTCCGTAGCTCGGAGCATTTTTAACCGCCTCTCAGTGTCCGCCATCTTGAAAATCGTCGGTGCCCGTCTACTTCCGGTTTAGCCGCCGTAGCTAGCTTAACCACAGTCAAGAACGAAGCTTCCGTTTCGCGTTTTATTTTTCTACCGAAGACGAAATGTACGGCGGATGAATCGTCCGATTTGAACGGACATTTCGAGCCGCGAAACCGTTTTCCGCTCGTTGTCCAGCGTGATCGGAGCATCGAGAACCGGAAGGCGTTCCGGAAGCCGTCGGAGTTAGGTGTACCCTAATCGCTATACCCCGCAGGGATAATCCCCGTTTCGTTCCCCGGTGTTCCCGGAGGATGGAACCGTGACGACCCGGCAAGGATCATCCCCGATCTCCGGACAAGACAACGTTTCGCTCGCCTCGACGATGTTTCACGATCCCGCGCGTCCGCCGATGCGACCTCTTCGATCGAAGCTCGATTCGAGAGATCGACCTCTTCGAGGTCCGAGCCTAAACGATAAAAGAGCGCGTCAGTTACCGGCGATCCTCTTCGGACACTCCCGGAAACCGGGGGAAATTGTAGAGAGACGCGGTCACGCGCGAGCCTGGAGTCACACGATCGATTACCGATGATGAGAGAAAGAGATAGAGAGAGAGATATATATATAAAGAAACAGCGAGAGAGAGAGAGAGAGAGAGAGAGAGAGAGAGAGAGAAAGAGAGAGAGCGAAACGCAAAGGAAAAAGTGAAAGGAAACCCGATCCTCGTTCTTTCGTCACCGTCACCCTGTCGCTTCTCTCCACCCGTGCTGCCTACGCGCGTGTGCGAAACGATTCCGCCACCCCGCTCACCCCTTTCTTTTTCGAAACCTTGACTCGGTGGTGAAGGACGGGGCGGAACGTAATCGAAGAAACGGAGAACAAAATCCAAGCGACAATCGAAGGAATATCTCTTCCGTTGTCTCTTGCCACGACTACCCTGGTCCCCGGCTCTCTTCACCCCCGTCCTCCAACCCCCTCCGATCTCCGGAATGTCCTTTCCGCGTCGAACCTCTGAAAGACGTCGCATCCCGACACCCCGTGACAGAACGCAAGGCGAGAAGAAGCGACCTTGCAGAACGCGGATCCAACCCCCTTCCGAGTCTCCCTAATTCGGGTGAAGGGGGTGCGCCGGACGTCGTCGAGCCGACGACAGGATAACACAAGAGTGATAATAATTTACGACAGGCTACAACAACATCGACGACGACACAGAGAGAAAGAAAGAAAGAAAGAAAGAAAGAAATGTATTTGCTCGATCGGTTCTCTGATCCAGCTTTTTCGAACCTTTTGGCCCTGTCCCTTTCGTTTCTTATTTTTCTCTCCGTATCCACCCCCGAAAATCGTCCACAGAATTTCCTTTCTCCCCCCCCCCCCCGAATATTCACCTAATTTTTAATTTCGATCAGCATTTTTCACTCCGCAATGATTTCAATTCATCGGTCCAAGGATCCCCGTTCGTCCAATTTCGTTCGAAAACGAGAAATTTTCGTTTACGAAAACCCGCCATTATCAGCCATTGCCACGCGCGCCGTTCATGCAAGCACCGTCACGCAAGTCGCATAATCTCGATTCGCCGCGAATAGAATCGATTAGAATCCCCGAGGATCGCTGCTAGCACTTTCTCGGCAGCCTTGAACATCCCTGACACCGATCATCCCCGGAAGAACAATGCACACCGCCGGATCGCATATTTTTCCTGCAACCCCAAGTAGCGTCAGCGCTCCGTCGTCGACGATCCCGAACCGATTCATCCCGACGGAACCGTCGATCCGCTTTAGATTCCCGTTTTGATTCCCGTTTTGATTCCCGTTTTGGTTCCCGTTTGGTTTCCGCTAGCAACAGAACACTAGACAAGCCTAAAAGCCACAGTCACCGCCGTCACGAACCGTCGGAGAAAAGGACCCGAAAGCACCCATTCGTCCTTCATCATCGAGCATATATATATACGTGTATCATCATCATACGTGTGTCTGTCTTGGTCCCGTTCATCTGTCGTGTGAAACTCACGGCCTACTACTCATCACTCATTTTTTCACTCGTCTCGCAATCATCGGGTGCTCGCAAATCATTAAATCGCGTACGTCTAGCGTTCCGATCGAGGGATGCTGGTGTGTCTTCGATTCATCGTCATCGACGGTCCCGTGTCACTACAATCATCGTACCAGGACACACACGGCTAGTCATCGGATTCCGCAGGGGGACTCTTATGGTCGCGAGGCGATTCGCGGGAGTCGTGTGTGCGTTTAGGTTCATCTCAGAATCCCCTGTCATCGTGAACCATCTAAACAAAACCGTTCGTTCGTTCGTTCGTTCGTTCGTTCGTTCGTTCGCTCGCTCGCCATTCTCGAAAGTTCAAGGAGTTTCGTAGAGTTTTCTCGAATGCGAATGAACGGATCGTTTCATGGCATGATATGCATGAGTCCGAGAGCCGGACTATTTAGTTAGAAGAATATTTATATTCTGTGTGTGCGTTTTATCACCGCTCGTTCTATAGATTATCGCTTCGCGAGGCTCGTTCGCGGGAACGCGACGGCTCCTCGGATTTCTTACGGATTTTGTCGTTGCGATGGGACTTTTCGCGTTTAAGAATCGACGGGAAACTGTTCGTGATGTGTCGCGAAACTGTTCGTGATCTGTCGTAAAACTGTTCGTGATCTGTCGTGAAACTATTCGTGATCCGTTGTGAACACGCGGGTCTAACGGGAACACCGTCGGTATCGTGGATCATGATCGTAAATGTGATCTTCTGGATCCGTTCGATCGTCAATGAACATTCGAACGAACGCGGGCGTCACCATTTTTAAAAATCGTGTAGAAACAGGGTTGCGTCGAATTGACGTAAAATTGTCCTGATCTGTTGTGAACAAGTGAGTCTAACGGGAACATCGTCGGCCCCACAGTCATAGTTTCACCCTAAGTCGCGACTGATCGTCGGGGTCGTCGTCGTGGTTTGTTCGTGATTTTTCGTGTCTGTTCGCGTTTGTTCAAGGCCATCGTCCCTAGAGTTTCACAACAATAGCGAAAATCGTCGTCGGCCTCACAGTCATGGTTTCACTCTAATTCGCGACTGATCGTAGAGAACTGTCGTCGTCATTTGTTCGAGATTGACTCTGTTTGTTCGTGTCTGCCCAAGGCCATCGTCCCTAGAGTTTCACAACAATAGCGAAAATCCTCGTCGGCCTCACAGTCATGGTTTCACTCTAATTCGCGACTGATCGTAGAGAGCTGTCGTCGCCATTCCTTTGAGATTGACTCTGTTTGTTCGTGTCTGCCCAAGGACATCGTCCCTGGAGTTTCACAACAATAACGAAAACCGTCGTCGGCCTCACAGTCATAGTTTCATCCTAAGTCGCGACTGATCGTAGAGGGCCGTCGTCATCGTTTGTTCGTGTTTGTTCGCATCTGTTCGTGTCTGTCCAAGGATGTGGTCCGTAGAGTTTTACGACGACAGCTATAATCGTCGTTGATCGCACTGTCATAGTTTCACACTAAGTCACGACTGATCGTCGGGGCGTCGTCGTGGTTTGTTCGTGATTGTTCGTGTCTGTTCGCGTCTGTCCAAGGACATCGTCCCTGGAGTTTCACAACAATAACGAAAACCGTCGTCGGTCCCACAGTCATAGTTTCATCCTAATTCGCGACTGATCGTCGAGGCCGTCGTCGTCGTTTCTTCGTGTTTAACTGTGTTTGTTCGCGTCTGTCCAAGGACGAGGCTCCGTAGAGTTTTGTGACGACAGCGATAATCGTCCTCGGCCCCACTGTCATAATTTCAACCTAATTCATGACTGATCGTAGAGAGCCTTCATCATCGTTTGTTCGTGTATGTTCGCGTGTTTCCAAGGACGTGGTCCCTGGAGTTTCACAAAAATAACGAAAATCATCGTCGGCCTCACAGTCATAGTTTCACTCTAATTCGCGAATGATCGTAGAGAGCCTTCGTCATCGTTCGTTCGTATTTGTTCGTGTCTGTTCGCGTTTTTCCAAGGACATAGTCCCTGGACTTTTGCGACAACAGCAAAAACCGTCGTCGGCCCCACAGTCATAGTTTCACCTTAATTCGCGACTGATCGTAGAGAGCTGTCGTCGTCATTTGTTCGAGTTTGACTGTGTTTGTTCGTGTCTGTCCAAGGATGTGATCCGTAGAGTTTTGCGACGACAGCAATAATCGTCCTCAACCCCACTGTCATAATTTCACTCTAATTCGTGACTGATCGTAGAGAGCCGTCGTCATCGTTCGTTCGTGTTTGTTCGCGTATGTTCGCGTCTGTCCAAGGCCATCGTCCCTGGAGTTTCAGAACAATAACGAAAATCATCGTCGGCCCCACAATCATAGTTTCACCCTAAGTCGCGAATGATCGTCGAGGCCCTCGTTGTCATCGTTTGTTCGTGTTTGTTGGCTACTGATCATCGAGGCCATCGTCGTCGACGTTTGTTCGTGTTTGTTCGTAACTAATCGCGTCGTACCCGTCGTCGTCGTTTGTTCATGTTTGACTATTTTTGTTCGTGTCGTTTGTTCGTACTCATTTACATCCGTTTGCGTCTGTCCAAGGACGTAGTCCACAATGTTTTACGACAACAACGAAAACCGTCG
>CM052097.1:23990659-24004415 GCA_028453745.1 Agapostemon virescens | reverse complement strand
AAGATTTGCCAAATATTGCCACGAAATCGCTAAATATTGAAGGTAACCCCCTTCCTAAAATCGCGAAAAATCGTTAGGTCTCCGATTCTTTTGTAATTTTGCTTACACGTTTCTAGACACGCGGTTAGAGTGTATGCCAAATTTTAGCTCGATCGGAATCGAATTGCAGCCGTGGCGCGACTTTGAAATGTCGGGACGATCAATGGCGAAAATGGGAAAAATGGGGTTGATAAAATGAAGCGTCCTGAAGTCCCCTGAAACCCTGAGAACGTCGAGCGCGGAGAATTTCCAACACTTGTGATTAACGCGATTATCTATTATTAAATTAGTTTTGCGAATGGTTCGTTGAATTCTGTCCGGACACAGAATTATTTAAATTAAAATATCGTTTACGTATTTCGACGGGGTTACTTACTGTTTATCTTCACAGTACGTATCGCAGAAAAATTTCATGTGGTACGCGTGAGATGTCATGCATACCAGAAAATTAAAACGGCTGACACGGCTAAATTCTTTATTATTTCGGATCTGAAAAATTAGTGATTATTCTTTAGACATTCTGAAATTAGAATCGACAGCGTTTTTCTTCAGCGAGGAAGGCTACCTAGCAGATCTTGCCTTAGTTGCTGGGATATCGGAAGGCTTCTAAGGACGGTATATATGTGGTATCGCAGAAAAAACAGGGCATCGAACCGGTAATCGAACCTGGGACACTCTGACCCACGAAGTCCTCTCCTTCTGTATTAACTTCTAACATCGTCTATTTGGTCTGAGGGTTCTGATCCCACACGGATATATAAATCGGAATCGGATCTAGCGAGAAAATCGTCCAGCTGTCCCTCTGTTGGCAAGCGCGGGAGGTAACAGCCGTCACAGTTATTCATGTGTAGAAGATAAAATCGAACGGAAAGTAGAAAGTAGAAAGTTTGGAGAAAATCGAGTTCGAAGATTCGTTGGGTATCCTTTCGGCAGGAGTCGCGAACGAACCGCGATCGAAGCGAGACGCGAACCTTCGGAATAGCAGCGTGTCGCTTAGACCAGCGTTCCCAGGAACCATTGAAAAATACGTCGATTCGACGGCAGCCGAACGACGTCGAAGAACCGGAAGCCATCCCCCGAATTTTGTCAAGCGCATCGCTGCAAGAAGTTCCGTCGATCGTTCGAGTTGCTCCGGGAACGGGAGCAACCGGGAGCAACGCTGCGTTTCTTCCCGTTTCGGAAACTGTACAAGTTATCGGGGGCGACTTCTCTCAGGTGTCTGCCGGCTGTGTTTGCCGAAAGACGAGCCCCGGGGAAATGAATGTTTGAAGGTAGTCTCCGTCAGCCAGCCGTCTCGCTAATTGTCGCGTTTCCCCTTCCCGTTTCTAATGTAAATAGTACAGCCGTTCTTAATAACTCCTCGAGAACGGGTGCTTCCCTTTGTGCGTTTTCTGCTCGATTCCGAAATTAATCGACTGTTGGAACGGCGATCCCTCTTCTCGAGAAACCTGGCCAACATTTTCGAACCGCTCTGGAAAAATGCCGCGTCGCGAATGGCCGCCCACGGTCCCGCTGATGGAAACTTTTAGGACGCTCAACGAGAATATCTGTCAAACCCCATGCTTCTTTCTTATCGCTTTCTTTTATTTCAAACCTACAACAAGAATCGAGTGGTATACGGTCGAAGAGCGTATTGACGTTGTTAAAATTTATTTTACAAATCCAATGTTCAATACAAAACACTCGCTACTCGACAGTTCTTATAATTCGATTTGCGATTTTTATTTGCTCATTGTTAGGCGTGACGCTTCGAGGCGCCATTTTCGCAATTCGATTGCGAATGTCATTTTTGAGACAGAAATCTCTTCTCTAGGTATTCTGCAAGGTATTCAGCCCTTCGTGGTCCCCGGAACATGCCATTTTGAAAAAGGGCAGCTTTCAACGTCCAAACCGAGGACAACCCCCGAGATCTCTGGGTCCAACATTATGGCAAACTTAAATAGCACCCTTAATGATAGCATTTTGACAAAATTCTCACGTTAGCTGTGAACATTTACCATGACGAGGCCGTTGGTAGAACCTTAAAAATCTCAAAGGAAGCAGCACCAAAAATCGAAGGGTGAACCTACCTCCAAAACCTGGTGTCGCCTCATAGGACGGTAGTACTTAGGCGTGACTCTTCGAGGCGCCATTTTCGCAATTGGATTGCGAATGTAATTTTTGAGACAGAAATCTCTTCTCTAGACACTCTGCAAGGTATTCAGCTCTTCGTGGTCCCCGGAAAATGCCATTTTGGAAAAGGGTAGCTCTCAACGTCCAAACCGACGACAACCCCCGAGATCTCTGGGTCCAACATTATGGCAAACTTGAAGAGCACCCTTAATGATACCATTTTGAAAAAAATCCCAAGTAAACTATGAATATCTGACTTGATCATGCCGTTGGTGGAACCTTAAAAATCTCAAAGGCAGCAGCACCAAAAATCGAAGGGTGAACCCACCTCCAAAACTCGGTATCGCCACCTTGGTCGAGGTGTAGTTAGGCATGATGCTGTGACCGCAATTCGATTGCGAATTTTACTTTTGAGACAGAAATCTCTTCTCTAGGTATCCTGCAAGGTACTTAGCCCTTCGTGATCCCCGGAAAATGCCATTTCGGAAAAGGGCAGCTTTCAACGTCCAAACCGAGGACAACCTCCGAGATCTCTGGGTTCTACGCTAGTCCAAACTTACTGTGCACCCGTAATGATAGCATTTTGACAAAATTCTCACGTTAGCTGTGAAAAAGCTGGCAAAGTGTTTGCCGTCCATTGGGGACCGGGAGAGGGGTAGTTCCAGCTCGCGGACAGATGGCAGAGGGGGTTGATCGCTGACGATGGCGGTGTTAAATCGGCTTTTGTCAGCCGGCGCACGCGATACGGGGTCAAAGCAAGGTTTGCCTCGGTTGTTTCGGTATCGCGGGGATTCGGCGAGGACGCGTGTAGACAGGGCTCGGAACAACGCCGATAGCCTCGCCGCGGCGGCATCGACAACGCCAGCAACGTCAGCAACGTCAGCAACGTGGGGTAAACACGGTGAACAGCAACAGCCGCAACGCATTAGATGCTAATAACGAAATATCTGGCGTCCGTTTGACGCGCGAAAGGCTGGTCGGGGATCGAAATCTCGCCGATGCGAAGGTTGCGCGCGAACAACGACGCGAGGCTAACTCGATTATCGTCCCGAGTGTAATTTCGGTGTTGCGGTTACCTTCATTATCCCTGTCGTTGCCGTTCGTCGCGCGTTTCGCGCGGCAATTCTACCAGCACGCGCAATCGCTTATCTAATCGCTGGGCCAAAGGCCTCCGCGTCGTTGGCTTTGACGTCTGCCATCGAATTCCGCGACCCATCGGCGTCGTTCCGACGGGGAACCGACGGTGCCCGTAGATGCCTACAGTCGCCACAATAATTCGGAATTCCGTCATTTTCGCTAGTTTTCTTCGTCGACGCTTCGTCGACGTTTTGTCTGCCTGCGTTTCGACGTCGGTTCGAAAACCTTGAGAGCAGAAGGACATTTCTGTTTACAACTTCGAACTTCAGCCGTTCAGGTATTTTATATTAGGGTGTCCCATAAGTTTCTTCCCTTTTCTTGATGCGAAATGGATACACGATATTGTTGTTTACGGTGGATTTATTATGTTATATATGAACCGTTCTGTTCTACGACCTTCTTCCATCTCTCAGGAAGCTTCATTATGTCCTCTTTCCAAAATTGTTGAAGCCTATTTGCAAAATATTCATCTAGGTGCGTTTTTATTTCGCGTATGGATTTGAAAGATTTATTTTTAAGGAGAGGAACAAGTAATAATCGGATGGAGCAAGGTCCGGGGAGTACGGAGGATGAGGTAGAACGTCCCAATCAAACTGTAATAATGTTTGCCTTACGGCCAACACGAAGAAAACCAGACAACCCAGCAATAAATTACGATAATTCTTCATTCACCATTTCCAACTCCTTTAGGTATACTCCTTCAGGCTCACGCCTTCAAGAACACTCCTTCCATCATTTCCACAAGCAATTAAAAGACGCTACATTACTTCACTTCAAACTATCCTCAACCAATTGCGACAAAACTGAGATGACGACGGACAGAACGCAGCAAAACTTATAGGGCAATACAGAAATCGCGAAGGAGACTATTTAGAAATCACATTTGAAAATGTGAGAGTATTAATCGTATCATAAAAATATTGATAATGTGGGTGTCTACTTACGGAGAGGACTTAAGGAGAGGAACAAGTAATAATCGGATGGAGCAAGGTCTGGGGAGTACGTAAGATGAGGTAGAACGTCCCAATCAAACTGTAAGAATTTTTGCCTTACGGCCAACGCAACATGCGGTCTTGCGTTGTCGTGATGGAAAACGACGCCTCGTCGGTTCGCCAATTCTGCCCGTTTTTCTGCTATGGCGGCTTTCAATTGATCCAGTTGATTTTTCACTACTTTTCTTCGTCGACGCTTCGTCGACGTTTTGTCTGCCTGCGTTTCGACGTCGGTTCGAAAACCTCGAGAGCAGAAGGACATTTCTGTTTACAACTTCAAACTTCAGCCGTTCAGGTATTTTATATTAGGGTGTCCCATAAGTTTCTTCCCTTTTCTTGATGCGAAATGGATACACGATATTTGTTGTTTACGGTGGATTTATTATGTTATATATGAACCGTTCTGTTCTACGACCTTCTTCCATCTCTCAGGAAGCTTCATTATGTCCTCTTTCCAAAATTGTTGAAGCTTATTTGCAAAATATTCATCTAGGTTCGTTTTTACTTCGCTTTTCTACACCCTCTTCCTGAAGAATTTAAAAACCACTTGTAACATTCTTCGTTCCCCAATCCCTCGCACGATTACGTCGATTCCACGACATTTATTAAATAAACAATTGCCATTTTCCAACATCTCCTTCATTAGACTCCTCTTTGTTGAAACAATTTTTATTTTGTACGATTCCGCGGTCTAGTTACAATCTATTAGCACATCCTCTGTTGAAGCCCGCGTAGCTGATTTTAACGTAGCTTCAAACGGTGCAAGTACACCTACAATTTTTAATTAATTTATAAGCAGCTCCTGTATCGACATACATCAGATCCGATCGGTCGGCTCACGTCGACGCTTGTACATACACGAATACGCAGAAATAAACTTCCAGCCAAAAGTACAAGTTGGTCGGGTCTCATTTCAACAACATAAAGCTCCTTCCCATTAATTTGCGCTGGAGCTAGTACGTGCTCTTACAAAGCATCGTACTTGACGGACGTCTCAACATCCTCTATTTTTCAGAGACCACTCTCGATCCTCCGTGAAATGATATTGTTTCCGCGTTCTATATTAATAAATATTGCCATTTTTCAAGGTCCCCTTCGTCAGCCTCCTCTTCGTTCAAACAGTTTTCATTTCGCAGGAAATTCTTCGGTCGAGTTACAGTCTTCCAACCGACATTCTTTGCTTCGATCGACGATGGTTGTTTAATAAATAAATCGGCCTTTTTCCTATGGCCTGTTCAACAAACGAATGCGCGACGTTATGGCTTCGAGGAAGTGTTCTCAGCTGCGTCAAGAGGCGAGAAGGAGACGTTCAATATTCACCTTGGCCAAGTGAATCGATTAAAGGACGACACTGCAATTTATCCTGGCTTCGCGGACCTCCTCGTTCTCCCTTCATCTCTTACCGTTCTCTCCCTTCCTGCTGCTGCTGCTGCTGCTGAACCCCGGAGGTTTGCGTCCTACTTAATTTCCAATGGAGATATGCCGTAAACGGCTGGGCACTCGAGCCTGATGCAACACAGCCCCAAACAGACTAAATGCCACCGCGAATATTCGCGCTGGTTTGCGGTATCCTTTGAACGGTGCGCGTGTTAGAGGTCACTCGGTTCGTTAAATTTCCACCGCAACACCTTTCCGCTTTTCTCAAAGCAGTCTCGCGGCACGGTCCGGGTTAAAAAAATCTGCCAACCTACCGGACAATCGCGTCACGCTCTCTCTCTCTCTCTCCCCGTCGTTTATGGATTCTCTTTCGCGCGTTCGCTTTGTTGTCGCAGGACTCGCCTTCAAACGAAATTAAACTTCGAAAATATGGTCGCGCACGGAATGTCCCGCGAATTTCCGGACGGCGGCCGGTTCGACGGGGGAATTTCTTTGCTATTTTCCCGGTTGCAAAACGGAGCTTTCGTTCGGATGGAAAATGTTCGCTGTAAAGTGAGCCGTGATTGATGCAACACCGAAAAAAGAAAAACGAGAAGGAACAACAAATGAAAAAGGAAAGAAAGGAACGAGCCGAATCGAGAGACGGCTCGTGAGATACAAATTCGCAGGGGAACGAACTTGATGGACAATGAATTTATTTATAATTTCGAACGTTACCAAGTCGGCCAGCCTCTGCACGAAAAATCCCCGGTACAAAGTGAAACTTCCTGATTGATTTAAAAAAACAAAAAAAAAGGAAACGACTGACCGGAGCAAATGGTTTGCGAGAAAAAAATTCGCAAACGCATTGCAGTTCGTGGAACGAAACGCAATGTTAAAATCGATTGCGCCTGGAACGTGGCTTTTAAGATGTTGACTTCCGGTGACCTTGAACGACCTTCGTAATAGCTTGTTAGATTCCTCTCTTCTTAACCCTTAGCACTCGAGTGTCGACTCTGGGACACTATGCAAAATTGCCACATAATTATTTCAAATATTAGGTAAATCGGAAAGTTCCGTCAGTTTTTTTACAAAAAGTATAGCTTTATTCATGAAAGAATATGAAAAAGTACGTTAATCAAAATATTGTCCATCGTTAGCGATGACTTTTTCCCATCTTTCGGGCAGCAAGCGAATTCCGCGTCGAAAGAATGATTCATCTTTGGAGGTTATCCAGGCGGAGATCCATTTTTCGAGATCTTCGTACGAATTAAATCGTTCTTCAGCAAGTGCGTGTGCCATCGACCGAAACAAGTGGTAGTCAGATGGGGCACAGTCTGGTGAATAAGCCGCATGTGGTAGCACTTCCCAGCGAAGTGCTTCTATCGTTTCCTTGACAATTTTTGAGACGCGAGGCCGAGCATTGTCATGCAGCAAAATCACCTTACGCTGTCTCGTTTCATATCGTGGTCGTTTTTCGTGCAATGCTCGACTCAAACGGATAATTTGTTGTCGGTAGAGCTCTCCTGTGACTGTTTCACCAGTTTTTAGCAGTTCATAGTATACCACACCTTCCTGATCCCACCAAATGCAGAGTAAAGCCTTTTTTCCGTGGATATTCCGCTTTGGCGTCGATGTTGAGGGTTGGCCAGGATCACAAATGGTTTTTCGACGTTTAGGATTGTCAAAATAAATCCATTTTCCATCCCCAGTGATGAGACGATGGAGAAACCCCTTTCTTTGTTGCCTAGCAAGCAAAATTTCGCAGATGGTTTTCCGCCTTTCAATGTCTCTTGGCTTGAGTTCATATGGGACCCACTTTCCTTTCTTGTAGACCTTCCCCAAGGCTTTTAAACGGTCGGAAATGACAGATTCAGCACAATTTAACGCTTCTGCAATTTGTTTTTGCGTTTGACATGGATCTTCATCCACCAATGTCTGCAATTCTTCGTCTTCGAATACTCGTGGCCGTCCAGAACGCTCTTTGTCCTCCAAAAAAAAAATCACCATTTTTAAAAGGTCGAAACCACTCTCTACATGTTTTATCGGAAACAGCATTATCGCCATAAACGTTTACAATCATTCGATGAGCTTCAGCTGCCGTTTTCTTCCAATTGAAACAAAAGACTAACACTTCGCGCAAATGACGCTTATTCGGCTGAAATTCCGACATCTTCAATGTAGAACAAAACGAAGTTATTGATGCATGCGTAAATTGTTGTGTACTGAGTTTTATTAACAGATGTTCAAACTAAAAAGTTAGCCTTACTTTAGAGGTTATAGTTACCCACAGTTCGAGCTACGGCTACTCGACGCTAGATGGACAGAACTTTCCGATTGACCTAATAATTGCGATTCGACACACTTTTTCATCAGTTTCTGCTTACAAGTCTTAAACTTCTACGTCCCTCGACGTGCGCCATTTTCTTCTTCGATCGACTTCGACGAAATTTACAGCTTACGCGTAATTCTCACGGATCTATAATTGCGATTTGACATACTTTGTCACCAGTTTCTGCTTATAATTCTTAAACTTTTGCCTCTTTCAACTTGCGCCATTTTGTTATTCTTCGATCGTCTACGAAGAAATTTATGGCACACGTATAACTAGCACAGATCTTTGATAATCGCGATTCTTCACGGCTTCCTGGTGATACTATTCTTCATTTTATTCTACTGCTGACTCTGCATTCTCTTCTAGAAAAGTTGAAAACTTTCATTTTAGGCTTTTGGGCATACTATTTCTCATGTTTTTCTTCAGCCGATCCTGCACTCTCCTCTAGAAAAATCGAACACATAATGATCTTATTGACGTAAAAACTTCGACCTTGCACTTGAAGATCTTGCGATACTGCGATCCAACGACGAAGAATACCGCGGTATTAACCACGTTGTACGATATCAATCCACGGATTCGACAAAATGGAATTTTCGCTCCGTGCGAGAAACAATCGAACGATACGTTTCTTAGACTGGTTTCTTGTTTCAAGGATCGCCAATTTCTTCGGCTTCGTGTGTCTGCGAAAACAGCGAATCCTACAAGCATTCCTCGTATCTCGTTTGACGGACTCGCGTTTTGGTAATTCGAATTTATGCGAAACTGCTTAATTATGAAAGCTTTGAACTCGTTTGCACGGTTTCGCCGGCCGCGCAAAGCTTAAAGCGTTCTCCTGCAGCGAAGGTTGCAGGTAAATAATAAACGACGACAGGAAGTGTTGCTCGTTAATATCGTTCATCCAGCTACGTCGAGAACGCGCGTCCCGATTGTTAACTAACAAAAGGAGAACGTTCCTACGTCTAGATTGCGTTCGCGAACCTTTTTTATTCGCCGAGATTTCGCCTGGCCCGGGAAACGTACGAAAATAATGATTCTCGCGATGCCGGAATTATACCGGTAATTATAACGTAGAATAGAGTATTATGCAAATACGTTGGAACGGCGGAACGTACGCATCATCGATTTTATTCGCGACGGTCGAACGTTGTCGATGAATTTTTGCGACCAGCCGGACGAGTGATTTTATTTCGGCGAATGCTGTTCGATGTTTACAGTACCGCGGCAATATTGTCGCTCGATAGAAAAATACTCATTCAATTTCTTCGTTAATGTAATGAATATAATATCGTTTGCATAAACATTCCGATGTATCACGCTGAATGTCGATATTGCGGTAAACGTCTTTATTTTCGAATCGACGTAAAATTCTACCTTTTTTTTTTGTTACCGTTTTACAATTTTGCCATTTAGCAGTTCGGATATCCTATCGGTTTTTTAATCAATTATTTTACTATGTAACGGTGTGATCGTTCTGGCGTGTTATTTAGTTTTATACCGTTCAGCCATTTTGTGATTTGGTCATTTAGAAGTCTTGCCATTTTGTTATTTAGTCGTTTCGGCATGCTGTCGTTATACCACTTTGTTATTTAGACGTTTAGTCATGTTGTACTTTTGGCTTCTCGCGATTTCACTATTTTGTTAATTAGTTGTTTTGCTAACTAATAATCTATCCAACCGTTTAGTCATTTATCATTCTCCCGTTTTGTTATTTGGTCATTTACACGTCTTGCCATTTTGTTTATGAGAAAACGAGTAAAAGACTGAACCGAGATTAATCATTGCAGTCCCTCTACTTTTATTAGTAAAATAACAAAGGATCCTGTTCGAAGCAGTGTCTCAATCCCCTTTTGAAATTTAAAAATTCTCCTTTTTCTCGTTACGACAAAAGGGTTAAAAATATTGAACTATAATTAAACACTGCAGTCCCTTTGACTTTATTATAGCAAAGGATGAATGGATCCTCTTGAAACTTCAAAATGCTTCTCCGTTTTCCTGTTATGGCCAAGGGGTTAAAAATATTGCACCACAACGAAACGTTGCAATGCTTCCGATTTTTTTGCAGCAAAAGATCAACGGATCGAAGAATGTAAAAATGCTCAGTGATATAATATTTTGCTATTTATGCAGTTCGGATATCCTATCGGTTTTTTAATTAATTATTTTACTATGTCACGGTGTGATTGTTCAGCCATTTTGTCGTTTATCATTCTGCCATTTTGTTATTTGGTCATTTACACGTCTTGCAATTTTGTTTATGAGAAAACGAGTAAAAGACTGAACCGAGATTAATCATTGCAGTCTCTCTGCTTTTATTAGTAAAATAACAAGGGATCCTCTTCGAAGCAGTGTCTCCATCCCCTTTTGGAATTTAAAAATTCTCCTTTTTCTCGTTACGACAAAAGGGTTAAAACTATTGAACTATAATTAAACACTGCAGTCCCTTTGATTTTATTATAGCAAAGGATGAATGGATCCTCTTGAAACTTCAAAATGCTTCTCCGTTTTCCTGTTATGGCCAAGGGGTTAAAAATATTGCACCACAACGAAACGTTGCAATGCTTCGGATTTTCTTACAACAAAAGATCAACGGATCGAAGAATGTAAAAATGCTCAGTGATATAATAATTCAACCTCGGAATGTGTTTGATTTCCTCAGGAGCCGGTGGATGCCGAGGTTCCCTTTTCAACAGAAAAAATTTCACCTCCTCTAGAGATGCTCTGGAGGAGTTTGAATAGAGAGCGAACACTTGTGATAAGAGTATCAGGCAGAGATGATAGGGGATCACGCGAGATCCCTGAATGTCTTAATCGAACGAGGAGAGCGGCTCGTTTCTTCTTTTTCTTTTGTCTCTTTCTCAATCGACTGGGAAAGCTACAGAAAAGGAAAACGTAAAACGCGACGATCGCGTGCCGTCGTTCGTTGAAACGAGAAGAGCCAGGCGGCCGGGAACCGGTGCGAAGGGAAATGCCAGAGAAAGGGGTACGGTAACGATATTTGTAGTCTGGTGGACGCAGATTTGAATAATGGGCCCGCATAATGGAGGCTGCGTCGAGTACACATTGCCCCGTGGCCGCGTGAACGCTCTCGCGAGCTAGGTCCGCGATAAAACGGAGGATAAGGGCTGCGGCGCAGAGACAATTCGATTCGATCGCTAATTTCGGACATCTACGGTTCACCGAGCCCTGCGCCCCGTTCCACGAGATCCGTTCGACGTTCGCCCTTTTCCATCTATCCGTCCTGTTTAGTCCCGAAACCCTTTGATTCGCGCACCCTCGCGCGTTATTTGCCCGACTCGTACGATCACCTTTAAACCTCGGCAACCCCTAACACCGCCAACTAATGTTTATAGAGCTATCTCTGTGGAAATAATTCACAGAGATCCATAAAACGAGTGATTCAAGTTTCGTTGCTAGCAAACATCAGAAAGATAGGAACACTGACTTTTCTTGTATTTTTGCGATTTTGGCCAGGAGTCGTTTTTTCGAAATTTTCGACGGTTACTATGTGGCAATTTGATTGTTCTAACGTGTCAAAAAATCTTTAGTCGATCGGATCGATTTTAAAGAAATTATGCGATTTATTTCAGTGTGATAAAATATTCTCAGCAGTGGATTAAGCAATTTCGACTTATGCTTTTCTCTTGGCAATTTCGATCAACAGCAAATTTTGCAAAATTTCATACAACTATTGCCGAGTAAACTAACTCTTTTAATGTGTCTAAAAATCTTAACTCGTCCGGACCAATTTTAAAGAAGTCGTGCGATTTCTTTCTAAGCGTTGGATTCTGCATCTTCACAAGCAATTTCTTTTACAATTAGTAAATATGTGAAAAAATCACGACCCGAATCCAACAACGAATCCGAATAAAGTTGCAGAATTTTTCAATGCGATCGGCCACTCTTTCCAAGGGGTTGTAGCGTAAATCTTGAAGGAGGTACGTTTCTAGTTCGGTGCTCAGCGAGATCCGGATGATCGCGTAGGAGGATGGCGGATTAAATCGCAATCGATCTCGCGCGATTCTGGTGGAGGGATGCAGCCGGATTGGGACATTATGATAATGTATCGGCCATTGAGCTCGTTCGGGCCCATCTGTCGCCAAGGAGCACGAGCGACCGGTAATAATTGCTCGCAATAATCCTGACAGGAATCGTCGATTTCGGTGTCGTTGCCGAGGACCTTCGAGCGCGACCGCCCTCCAGATATCCTTCTTCCTTTCTTCGGGAACGGTCCAATAAAAGCGTAAAAGAGGAGGAGGAGGAACAAACGCGCACGAAAGTTTGTCCGAGCTTAGAATTGCACCAGCCGATCTAACGGCCGAGTTTCAAAAGTTTATCGCAAGCAGAATCCACGAAGACTCGGTCGTGGACCTGCAGGCGAATGATCGGACGCGTCCGAACAACGGCATTATGATAATCGATCGGCCCATTCGTTTCCTCGTTACAGCTGCGTTCGCATTCCTTGCGGCTCGAAGCGGCCGCGCGCGCGCGCCCTTTCCAATAAACGAGCCACCGACCAGACGTCCGACGACCCCGAGGAACAGGAAAACCACGGGAACAAGCCGAATCTACACGGTGTTCCGGAAAATTTCACCAAATTTACGGTGGCAGATTCTTGAAGCGATTCCGAGCTGAAGTTTCCTTTATCGCTTTGCGATCCGACACTTCGTTCACGAATTATTAGCGAAACAGTTAGTGCACATTGCTTCGGCACGCTGCGCTCTCTTAGGCCAACCGCAAAGGTTTGCGATCTGGCAAAGGAAAATGTTGCTTGGAATCACCTTGGCATTCCTTCTGTCCATTCTCACAGATGATATTAATTTAACGATACACAATTTGCAAACATTTCAAAATTACATCGATTTTTTAAACAGTAGGACCTATTTTTGGGACCAAGGATCGATAGAATATTAAATTCTGTGTAAAATTTGTGATTAACTCTGTTAGAAGATATCAAGGTGACCTTGAAATAACGCCCTTGAGTAACGCCCCTTGAGACCCCGTTGCGCATATTAAAATGCTGCTCGACCCGTCTTTTCTTGATAACCTATCGAACGTCTTATTAGATATGCATGCCATTCGGTAAGATAAGCCTTGCAACCTAGTAAAACGTGACTCCCGATCAAGCAGATTTCGCGCTCGCGATCAATCAAGCCCGCAATTAAGCCGAGCGATCGTCAAGATCGAGTTGCGAGCATCTTCACGGTTTGCCGATCGAGAAGCCGAGATTACGTGTAGAAGCGCTGGCAGGTTCTGTTACCCCGTGGATACACGTAGATAATTATGCGTGTAGCATATGCGCGCGTAAACTTACGCAGGGAATATCCTGTCACCTCGGGAAACGCATGTAAGACAGGATTCATGTGCGACAACTGCACCGGGTGGCTCAATAACAACCTGCTCTAGCGGCGCATATAACCCGTTAGCCTGTTCATCCTACTCTTCGGCATGGTCCTCAGTACTTCATCATAGTCTTCATCTTCTTCTTCATTCTACTCTTCATTGTGTTCCTCATCATAGTCTTCACCTTCTTCTTCTTTGTACTCTTCATGGCGATCCTCATCTTAATCTTTATCTTTCTCTTCACCTTGCTCTTCACTTCCTCATCCTGGACGTCACCTTCTTCTTCATTCTACTCTTCATGGTGTTCCTTATCCTACTCTTCATCTTCTTCCACATCTTGCTCTTTGCTTCTTCATCCTAGTCTTCACCTTCTTCATTCTACTCTTCATAGTATTCCTCATCTTACTCTTCATCTTTTTCCTCATCTTGTTCTTCAATTCTT
>CM052097.1:23941762-23958544 GCA_028453745.1 Agapostemon virescens | reverse complement strand
GCAAAACGAAAAAACCGCCGGTCAGCCATCGTTTCATGTTCCCACAGTGGGCCAGAACCACCGTCGAAAACAAACATACTTAAACTGATCCAACAACCGTTCCCCGTTCTTGTTTCAGTCCCTGGAGAGTACGAGGCGTATGCTGGCGCTATGCGAGGAGGTGAGTTCGTCTCATCCCTATAAATAATATTCTCTCTCTCTATCTCTCTCTATCTATCTATCTATCTATATCTCTCTCTTTCTACCTCTCTATGTCTCTATCTTTCTCTGAATCTCTCTCTCTTCTATTTACGCATTAACCTTCATCCTCGATCATCCTCGGTACTAATCCTCGATCCTCGTTTACTGCAGCGATAATGTTATATCTCTGTCTCCCACTGAGATTTATTCTCTCGCCGCTAAAAAAAAAAAGGAGTAAACAAAAAAAAAAAAGAAGGAAAAAGCAACCAAAAAAAGAAAGACAAAAAGAAAAACTGTGAACGTGAATATGTTCTGTGTCTCTGGTCAATCTTGCCGGTCGTTTGTCGCGCGCTTTTAACAAAAGTCGCGGCACGATGGGCGTTGATGGTGTTTTTGTCTATGCCCCGCCCCCTTTGAACCCCCATACGGTACCTACACGGTACAACCCCCATATGCTGAAATCGTCGACGGTGTCTAACGAGAGCCCCCTCCCCCGTTAAAAAATAAGAACCACTCCCCTTTGACCGTCGACGAGACTTAAATAAAAAGATCACGGTCGAAAGAATTATTAAGAGAAAAATAATAATTTTGGAAAACGCGCTGGAGAGAGGTGGGCAAAATACTATTTCGGCTATGCAGTTAAGACTCAAACGAGAAAAAAAGAGCATCTGACACTATTTCTACCAAAGGCGCGAACACCTGTTCCATTTCCAATAAATATTTCCAATAAAACGTGGAAAGTGTATAATATAAAATTTTTCCTCGATGAAAAATCAGATAAAGGGATTATTACCGATTGAATATAGATCAATGAAACGGTATTAAAATTAATATAAATTTTCACATGAAAATCTGTCGAGTATTGTAAGTGTTAAAATGAAAGATTAGTAAAGTCATGCAAGGAATCCAGCCGCGGTAGAAATAGTGTTGAGCTAGCAAAAGCGAGAAGCAATATGGGTACTATAGTCTTTTCAAGCGAGAAGAGTCGGAAAAAAGAAACGTAAACACGTGTCCGCGTATCAGGACGAAGCAAACCGAGCCGAACGGTCCTCGGAAACCGTTGGAAGTCGGCCTTGAGGCTTGCCACGTCGGCAGGCGATCTCTCTCTCTTTCTCTTAGTCTGTTTACATTCTCTTTTTTCGCCTGGTCTCGCTGGGAAACGGTATAGTACCGGGAACAGGGCGAGAAAAGAAACGGTGGCTGCGACGACGACGATTCCGTGAACGGTGATCGAACGAACGAAAATGAGAATGAATCGTTTGAAAAGTAACAATCGAAGCGATACGGATAACGAGATATCAAGAGATATCTAGAAAGAACTGGCCAGATTTTTGCTACGAATAAAAGGGGCGTGTTCGAGACGATCTTGAAATAGTATTTGACCCAGCTCTGGCGCCGGAAGCAAAAAAGAAAAATAAATAAAAATAAAAGAAAGAAAAGAATAAAACCGAAGAAAAGAAAATAGATACGTTTAAAGTCCCTTTTTTCAGTTTTCTCGATGTACATGTATCTCTTTGTAGACATCTTGTGCGTGTGCGTGCGTGCTTGTGGCTGCGTGAGAAGACCGGTTTTGTATATTAAGGAACCGATATCGGTAACGAACCGGAAGAAGCATCGTCCGCCATGCTTCGCAACGAACGAGAGTAGTGATGGGGCATTCAATACACCGTTTCGCAAAGTTTTTAATTGTGTACTTTGCTCGAATTCGATTTTCTATTCGAAGTCAGTACTTTCGCACGTCTTGGAGTCTTGAAAACTTTTCGATTCGCTCATTTCAATTTCAATCGACTGTGGACCGTTATGTAAAATTGTTAGGTTATGTTAACACATTGAGCCCCGGCCCCGCCATAGTGCGGGTTTTGTAAGTCTGTCATTTGAATTGAAGATACACGAGGAATATTCAATCTAAATATACTATTTTGCGATAATTACGTTTTAAATATTTTCTTTAGCTACTCGTTGTTCAGAATCAAGCAAATCAGAGCTCATAATTAATTAAACGGCTCACATGTCGCCGGCGCTCAGTGTATTAATATTAACCCTTTGCGCTCGAATGGCGCTTCTAAGGCGCCACTAAATATTGCCATAATATTATTTAAACAGTTTTTACATCGTTGGGTGTGTAGTTAAGGAATCCATAAAAATTTTAATGTTTTAAGTACGAGTAATAGTAATTACATATTTCATATGTACGAAAGAAAATGAACTATGTACAACGAAGCTATTGTAGGTAAAAATATTGTTTCGATTTTGTAATGGAATTGCTTCGAGTGCAAAGGGTTAAATGAACTTTGATATAGAAGCTACGAGCAGTGATATATATTTTGCAAGCTCGTAGGAAGATGATATACAGATTGCACAAGAGACGCAGAAGCTCACTGTTGTCTATTTTAAAATTAGACGAGCAATGTGAATACTTTGAAGCATTTAAAAATTTTCAAGACTGCGAATAACACTTTTTGGAAAGTCCTGAGCTTCGAATTGTGTTGGAAGTGATTTTTGGAATATTGGATCGAGGCGATTTGACGAGTTTCAGGACCCATCACTAGATAAAGGATGATTGAGATTTTTTAGGGGTTAGGTGAAATATCACGCATCAGAGGAAATCTAGTCGAACGCCATCGCGCGGGCGCAGTATAGTTGCGTTCGGTTTTCGATGGAGTATAGTGACGTTTAAACCGTTTTATTGTAAGACGACGCATCGACGCGGTCCGAGATGGTTCTCGCGGTTGCGAACGCGATGGGGGCGATTGTTATTCCGTGATAATGGTCTCGCGATCTTCTTCAAGGTCTGTTCTTGTTCCTGCCATTGTATTCCAATCGCGAAAATAACCTAGAAATCCTTTGTTTCGACTAGAGTCCTACCACACACGAATATATTGATCCTCGAAACTTTGTGGACATTTTCAATGCTGTAAACTATCTGGATTTATTTTAAACATGGTAGTCTCCCATTTCTGCTCTATTATTAGTCATTATTAATAATTTTTAATCACATTATTGTTAATAATCATTATTATTGTGTAAAAATGCGCGAATACAGTTTTGGTATAGAATCTCAGGAAAGAGGAGGAGGCCGGGAATCGAACCCGGGACTTTCTGGTGGCAGCCAATCGACTACCGCGCTGCCCCACGGAGCCCTCTCGCTATTTCTTAATTTTCTAACCTATATTTGGTCTGAGAGTGTCCTGATCCCATATGTATTTTAATGAGTGTACAAATTTTCAAAGAGCTGTGTCTTTGAGTTTGCCAGAAAAGAGATTCCCAAAGTTTAAAAATGGCGGAGCAGGAACAGTCTTGTACGAGCACGAACCATTGTTACCTCGGAATGATTTTCTGATGGATTTCGGAAAAATTCAAAGGAAAATGGAAAAACGGAGATCGCGTTCGTGACCGCATCTTCTCGCGTCTTCTTGTCTCTACGTTTCTTCAGCATTTCTTCTTCCCACACGCATAACTATATTCGTCTGTGTCTATGCTCGTTGTCCTCGGTACATTATTCTATATTTATATGTATGTACGTCTTTATAAATGTTTCGCGGGATTTTTTATTAACTGTATATGTATAGTACATTTCAGATATGTGCTCTCACTCTTTCTTCTTATTCAATCTTGTTACTAATTGTCGAAGGAGCGAGCGCAATCGACGCACTACTAACCGGTCATGTGCATACGCATGTATGTACGAAAAATGTACGAGATTCTTGAAAGGGGTGGTTCTTTGAATTATTCTAAGAAACTTTTTCCTTTGCTGTTTCGCGATTCGAGGTCTCGTTTCAGAGTTATTAACGGAAAACACGGACCAATCGGAGCGCGGCGAGGGCCGGCGTACTGTCGCTGTAGCCGAGCTCTGATAGGTCCGCGTTTTTCGTTAATAACTCGGAAACGAAGCCACGTATGACATTTTCGCAAAGGAAAAAGTTTCGTAGAATAATCCCAGGAATGTTTCTAACTGGGAAATACGAATGAATTACCTTTGTGTAACCGTGGACTATGTAGGAATTTATTTTCGACCGGTATGCAACGATTCTTTGCTTAAAAATTAATTAACATGGTAATTATTGATTGAGACTGATTCGCAGGCAAATGTCAAAAAGTAATTAAAAGCTGCTACATTGCTGGTAAAAATTTTATTGGACGAATAAAATACGACGTGGTTATTATTTGCAGAAAAAGCTAGCAAAATTGTTTATTGTTGACCAATCATCAATATTCTTTCCTATGGTCTGTCTTTAGCTGACACAAAAATTTAGAAGTCCCAAGGAAAGTGATTAGTACCCTAAACCTTGACCTGCTTCCCATGCAATAGGATATTTCCATCATAAAAAAGACTCTGGCTTGTACGTGAAAGTTTCATAAATTTGCATAAGAATGCACAACACCTCTCCAAGTTGGCAAGAAACTGTTTAAAAACATTTTAAAATTAGATGAACAAGCACAGTCACACGAATTAGAATAAAATTACAAATCTTATGCAAAATAAAAATTTTCCAAATCGACTTAATCAACGAGTTTCTTCGTTAAAAAAATTCTTGAAAATTCCAAAATAATTTAACAACTTAATTTGAGTTAATTCGCTCAAGTTTGCCATAAGTGTACGCAGCATCCTCAGTTTAACCATCACAAACCAAATTATTCAGATTGTGTCCACCGAAAGGGAAACAGTTTAAAAATCTTCGCGAATCGAATGAGGACCACGGAGACCTCAAAAACCACGTCGATAACAAACTACAATTTAACTAAAAGGATCTGGAAAGTTAGGCTCGACCGGAAACGAGGGTGAGAAAAAAAAGCTCGAATTGAAACATTCAGAAAGTTCCCGTGTCCGCTGCACGGCCAAGGTAATCGAGTCAGAAGTTTAGATTGGTCTTGAATATGCGATGAATCGTTGCACAGTCGGGTGGCACAGGGGCGTCGCGAGTATAATGCGCTCGTTAGGGTAGTAGTCGGTCGGTCGCGCGCCGCTCCGTTCCAATTTCTTCCGCTACTTACGTCTATGGCTGCACTAACTTAGCACACGAGCCTGCATTTCGAGCACCAAGGGGAGACGTCGAGGACGTTTGTTTATATTTTTTGTTTTTTTTTCATATACATATATATAGAATGCGTGTGCGTGTGTGCGTGCGTGCGAACGCGTGTGTGTGTCGAGGTCACGTGTGTCCGGGTCACGTGTCCGGGCGCTGGAATTTGGTTCCGGCATCGCTGTCGACGCCGCTGTCGACGCCGCTGTCGTTGATCGATAAGAGAGCCGCAGGAACAATGGCCGAAAAAAAAAAACACGAGCGAAGCCAAAGAACGCACGAGAGAGAGTGCCGCCATGTTGTCTGTCTATCGAGAAAAAAAAGCAACAACAACAAGCAAACAGAGAAACCAAAAATAATGTGCCGCCAATGGTGTGTGTGTTTTGGAGGATATTTTTTTTCAGCAACGGTGAATCGCGCAGCCAGGGTCTGCGGAATTGGAACCGTGGCGTTACAAGGGTGCTAAATGCTCGACAATGATCCCTCGAAGGAATGACACGTAGAGGGTCGATGACGATGTCTCGCGCGATAACCGTTCCCGCGCGGTGAGACGATCGGATTTAAAATAAAAAGAGGAGAACCAAAAAGAAAAAATAGAGGGGGTCGTTAACGAGCCAGACTGTGTGCTTCGGCCTCCGCGTCTCGTTAGTCGGTTCTCTCGTCTACGCCCTTACCCCTTACCCCGCCCCCTAGCCACCGCCCACCGATTATTCCGTTTTCTAACGCGAACTATCCCGGAGTTGGGCAAACTCGTCGTTGAACTAACGACCGGCGAAAGATTCCGTCTCGTCGAGATCATTTTCTCCCTCGTGGAAGAAAGTTCTCTCTCTTTCTCTTTTTCTTTCTCTCTGTCTCTCCCTCTCGTAGTCCCGAATCACGCGAAACGCTGATGCCCAACTCTTTTATCTATTTCCTTTCACGTCGAACTCCTCGAAGATCGATACTTCGAAAGATTCAAGGATCCCGGTGATTGTACAGCCGCTGCTGCCCCGCCCCTTCGGTTGCACACCTTGTTTCTGCCCCGCCCCTTTCTTTGTTTCCGTCGTTTTCGCCGCGGGACGCGAAATATGTCCAGGCCGGGCATGTTCGACCGTGGCCCTGCTCGCGATTCGAAGTCGCTGGTCGCTGGACGGGCGCGTGGGCAGACTCCGAGGCGGAGTCTGGCCCTCCCCACGCTCGCGCTGGGCGGCGCGTAGCTGTAGTGGGCCGCCCTGCGCGGCGTAGTGGGCGGAGCAAAGAGGAAGAGGCAATCTTGACGCCTCTGGAGGCCCCGAGCTTGTTTTGCGATCACTGCGACGATGTTTAAATCTGTTATCTTGTACTTCGTAGTAATATAGAAGACTGTGACAATTTGTTAAAGTAAAAAGCAACGAAACCACGGCCAGTCTCAGCCCTTTACAAACAATTTTGCAGACAGTTCCTTAATTGAGACGAGGGGCGAGAGTCGAGCACGCCTGGCTCGGACGAACGTCGGAACGACATGTGCGAGCATGGTTCGCCGAGTAGAATGATCGTTAGAGGCTGACCGAGACAGGTAAAACGACGAAACAACGATGCGTGTCCCGCGGGAGGAGGACTGTCCTCTCGGTCGGGAGCCGATCGCGGTCCAATGGAAAGAGACTCGCGTGTCCACTCGGCATCGATGATGGCCGCCGCAAAATGAACCTCTGTCGCTGCTGCCCAGTGTGTGTTTTAACTATTAATATAATACTGTTGTCCGTGTTTGCTGGCTGAACCGGGCACACTCCCGATATATTCTGTTGTTGTCCGTGTCGCTGACTGCGTATGTACGTGTTTTATTTTCCACGTGTGCGGTGTGTGGCCACGTGTGTGTCCGCTTGCTTGACTTGACCAATTACGCTCGGCCGCCTGCTTACCGGCGAGCTTCTCCCAAAAGAATATCTTGCACGGGAACACGACAAACTGGTGGTAGAACGCGGAAAGGGGAGGGAACTGTTCTGGCTACGCCAAGACCGAGAAAGCCACGCCCCCTCGGGAATCTGCGTTGAGGTTTTTTCAATTCAAGTGACATTTTGGAGCAGTACTTACCACCTAAGACACTGCCTTGGTTCCACCGAGGCTCGTATGAACCACGCTTTCTCGTAGCAAAGTTTTTAGCCACGCCCCCTTAAAGCATTATATAGAGGGAACAAGATAGGCTCATGTCTATTTCTTCTTTCGACGTTCGATGGCAAGAGCCATCATTCTAGTACCCCGCATGGTCTTTGAGGGCTACAAAACCACGCCTTCTACCTATGCAGTCACCCCTCTTCAGAGAATATCGATTGTACGCAAAGAGTTCAAAATAAAATTGATTCTATCCCCATTTCTGACACTTCTTGGTACAAAGCGTCGCTCTAGAACAATGCTGTCACAAGTCTCAAGACCACGCCCCCTCAGAGCAATCTCTACGACCACGCCTTTTTAGGGCGTGCCCAATGCCTCAGTACTCTTTACGATTTTGACCCCATTACGATGTTCCCTAGGACAACTTAGAGTGCTCTCAGAACGATGGGCATTCTCTAGCTATAATTTGCAATTTATATATATATTTTTTATTAAACAAATTCCGTACGAATAAATTTATTTCTGGCAAAAATTCGCCAGTTTGCAATGTTCTATCACCAGTTCCAGCACGTCGAATTCCTAATAGAAAAGAAAGATTATTAATGATTATTGCAACTGGTCTATGTGGGAGAAGCTCGGTTCGCATATTCGCTCGCAGAATTCGCGAAGCAAAGCTTTTGACCATCAGTCTGACTATACACAATTCGTGTTTGCGGTGGGCTTGTTTGGCTCGTCCTCGTTGTTAGAACTGTTCCAAATTGCAACGGTCGTCTCTGAAATATTTTTTTCTACCGCGAGGCGATCCAGGTGTCATTCTACTGTGCAGAGCTGGAAAAGTGTCGCAAAATGCAGGAATGGCAGGAGGGAATTCAATGTGTAATGAAATTCTGTATTTGTGTTACTCGCTTCAATCTAACGCTTGCACTCTTGTTACGAAAAACACGGTAGACTTTACTTTAGAGATTTGCAGGATGTCCAATAAATGTGCGAGAATCGTGAAAGAGCCGATTTCCGAGGTTATTCTGAGAAACTTTCTCCTTTGCCAATTCACGATTTGGTGCTTCGTTTTCGAGTTATTAACGAAAAACGTTGACCAATCGCAGCGCGTCCAGAGGGAGCGGATCACGGTTGGGCGGGGCAGGTCCCGCTGAGCGTCGCGCTCCGATTGGTCCGTGATTTTTGTGAATAACTCAGGAACGAAGCCGAGTACGATATTTTCGTAAAAGAAAAAGTTTCTTAGAATAAATCCAGGAATCTTCTCTTTTAAGGAGCTCAAAAACTTTCTAACACTTTCTATATATTTTCTACAATTAATTAACGTAACATTTGTTGCTCTGTTTAATTTGCAATGGAAACTTTTCCTTTGTTGAAGAGTAGTCGCTGAAGTCTAGTAAGCGAGCATTACTGTGGTTTCTAGAAGCACTTGCACATCTTCCAGATCCAGTTTCCGACTCTGCACAGTATGATCTTTTTGTGTTTGCGCTGTCCCGTTTATGTCAGTTGTTTCTCTCGTGACAAAAGAATTACCAGCGTGGAACCTGGGATGTCTATTTTCTTGAGAAGAAGAGACTCTCTTCTGGAGAGAGAAAAATTATTATTGAAATTATTGAATTGAATGTAAAATGCAAATCAAATTTATTACAGTGAGTAAAAAGAACAATATCTATAGTCTCATTTCTGGTATAAATAAACTATTAATTACAAGTTAGATTCAATCCAGAAGTAGCTCCAAGCAGAACCAGTTTATTCTTTAATAAGAAACTCGGCCATACATAACATTATTACAATAGTTCTATTTAAAAATTTTAAAACTAGATGATATATTGTACACAATCAATAATACATCGAGTCTCTTCTTCCTGAAAGTAAGCTACAAATCGGTCGTGGGAGTAAATTGTCTCATAAGCAGTGTTTTGTCTCCGCCCATGTCTGGAGTGGTCAAGCCACGCCCACTCGAGGCTCTATACTCCTTGGAAAATGAGGTAGAAGTTCCTCTATCTTTTTTTCCGGTTAGCATGCCCGATTCAGAATATAAAACAGACACGATTAATAAATGCCTTGGGGGGGAGGCGCTAGGTTGTCTCTGCCACATCGGGAGCAGCCAAGTTACGCCCACTCGAGGCACAATACACCTTGGAAAATGAGATTGTGAGTTCTTCTACCTTTTCCTGTAACTACCATCTGTAATTTAGAATGAAAAAGAAACAAACATACTCAGTAGAAGCCTAATGGGAGCATTAACTAGTCTCCGCCCACATGGCGAACAGCTAAGCCATGCCCGCTCGACGTAACGTGGTAAAAGAGGTATGCATCCTCCTATCTCTTTCTCCACAGTATCTAATTTAAACTCTAAAACATACGTGGGCATTAGTACATCAATTAAAGCAAGCTTAGCTTTGCCCACACGAGGAACAGCAGAGCCCCGCCCACTCACGGCACTCCAATATACAGAACGAAAGGTCGAAGTTCTTTGATTCATTTTTCCACGGTGTCTGTTTCCAAAACATACGGAAGCATTGGCTTAGTTCCGCCCACGGTAGAGACAGCAAAGCCCCGCCCACGCAAGGCAGACGACCCCTAAATAAAACAATGTAGAAGTTCATCGCGATGTCTGATTTAAACTTTAAACGGTACGTGGGCGACAGTGGTCCCACGTGGACGGGCTCGGCTCCGCCCACGTAGGGTGCAACGTAGCCCCGCCCACTCGGATCGCCCCGAGGTTCGAACGGAGCGACCCACGCTCGTGGCGAAAGTTCTACACGCGACACGAGAATCGGTCAACGATGCAAGAAACAAAAGCAAGCCAATCGATCGCCGCCCGTAGACTGGTCGCAGATTTGCTCGCGAACTTTGCCGCCTACCTGCCTTGGCTGCCTGGCTGCCTGTGTGTGTTTGCCTGAACACTCTTCTGGCCCCTCCCCTTTCCAACTGCATCGTGTGCTGTCTCTCGCTTTTTCGTAATCATCCGCGACTCGCTAATCACTCTCTTTCTCTTTTTCTCTCTCTCTTTCTCTCTCTCTCCATCTGTCTGTCTGTCTGTCTGTCTGACTGTCCGCCCGTCTGTCTGTCTGTCTGTCTGTCTGTCTGTCTGTCTGTCCGTCCGTCCCGTCTGTCTGTCTATCTGTCCACCTATCTGCACAAAACATTCACCCACCACTCACAGAAAAAAAAAAAAGAAGAAAAAAACACAAGCTCACATGGGACCCACGATCTCGAAGTGAGAGCAAAGCCCGTTCGAACCCGAACAGAGTCTCTCCCCTCCAGATCTCTCACGGATCTACGGGAATGATCTACGGAATGATCCGAACCGCTTGCACGCACAGTGACGAGATCTGCATCGCTCCTCACGGACTCGCCAATGCATCGTGATACCCTTCGCGCGTCTCATAACCTCCTTTGTCTTTATTCTATCTGTTTCACTGTCTATCTATTTCTGTCTCTATTACTATTTTTATATATATATATATTTATATATCTCTCTCTTTCTACCCCCCTACCCTCCATTTTCATCGTCCAATTCTGTCGCGTTCTTCTAGAACGTTTTGTTTATCTTTTTTTTCCGTTTGGGCGGGAATCCGTTACGATTCCTGGTAATGTCTCGTGCGCCGGCGCAATGCAGACGAACCGTGACGCCGCACACGCTCGGCTTTGTTGCGAGCCCGACGAACGCGTGCGACACGACCGCGTCGACGACGATCGATCTTAACCTCCTGCAAGTTGCATAATTGTTAATATAAAAATATTGATTTTCACTCACCTGGAGGTTACGTATTGCCCGATGGATTTTCATGCACATTTCTGCGATAACGAAGCTGGAAGGATTATTCAATGCGATCGGTAATTTATTACACGTTTCAGTATTTTTTGGTTATGTTTTGTAATTGAGCAATAGGTGTAGTTAATTTTCTGCTGAAGTCCCTTGAGACACTGTGATATGTCGAATCCGTAAGGGTTATTTTAAATATTCAGTATTTTGTTGGATAATTATTCTTTCACATACATTTTATAATTGTTGGGTAAATTTAATTTTGATTATCTTGGAAATATTAGAATGAAATTAAGGGAAAAATTGATGTACCTTGTCAGAAGCTATCCTTACAGCAGGAATATAATTTTTTAGCATTTTATAGATTTATATAAACAGCTTCCACTTTTAAGCAAATTGGATAGCATTACTCAAAACAATTATTTACTTACTTTATTATTAATATTATTCAATTATTTCACATTTTCAATATTTTATTACACTTCAACGTACATTTTCATTATTGTTGAATAAATCTAATTTTGATTCCCTTGGAAATACTGGAATGGGATTAAGGAAAAAGATTGATGTAGCTTGTCAGAACTTATCGTACAAGAGAAATTCATTCTTTTAGCATTTTGCAAACGTAGACAAATTGTTTCTACTTTTAAAAAAATTCAATAATATCATTTAAAACGATAAGATGAATTGATATATTGTTTGTGAAATAGAGTATGATTTCTATGCAAAAGTGGACTGCATTCCATGTTGCAATTCTTGCAAATTAATTTATACGAATTTATATGTGCATAAAAATCCGCAAACTATTTATAAATTTTCAAATGCCACATACGGTACGCGGTATTTTACCCTTCTGCCATTCCTCTGTGACCTCTGACCTTTTTTCTTTCAGTATTTTCTGAACCGTCAAATTCGCTGTTTCCAGTTCTCCACTAAATATTTTATTTACACTATCCCGATTGCACTCTTTCTCGCGATAGTAATTCCTCTTTTTTCGTGCTCCCGTATTTTATTCTTACCCCTGGATTTCAATCTCCCATTGTTCCTCTCACAAACATGGCGGACGTGTACCGTATACAGGGTGAGTTATTAAAAAAAAAAAAACAAAGCACACAGTGACAATTCAGTTTTCATGAAACTTTCCTGCAATATCACTCCGATAAAAAATACCGAACACATGCCCTTTAGTTTCTAATTTACATTCGAGGGGTGAAACAACCCTTAACTTTCAGAGCAGCAAAAGCTACAAATAAATAAGAATTAAATTTTACTTTTTCAACGGACAAATTTACAATTTTAACCGGGCAAAATTAATTGGCAGAACATCCATTTTGTTTAAATAATTAACTACAAAATTCCTTAACCATACGCACCAAGTATTTTATTAATTCCCATTTTAGAATTTTAGAAGGAAGGAATTTTAGAATTAGAATTTTCTGTTACACCTAATTGCACTAATTACAAACACATTGCTCATTTTTAAACAATGGTGCAATTTGTCAACGCATTATTTCTCGATTTTCCAATATATTTCTAAAACGAGCAACACGAAGACGATTTAAAAACCTAATTAAAAATCCCCTCGACCCCACCAAACCATAAACTGAAACTCTCGATCAATGTGACGGAACTCACCCTGTATACACCACCGTCGGCACTCGAGTGGCAATCGCAACCGCAGAAACTGGAGCAGCCTTGCAATCGAATCGAAAGTTGCGTTTGAATCGTCGTCGCGGGTCGGATTACATTTTCGTTGGGTTCGTCGGCGTCGAAGCCGAAGCGAGAAAAGGAGCCAAAGTACGTTCGCCGGGCTTCTCTACAATTTTCCCTGGTCTCTATCTCCGGATAGAGCCTCGTCTCTAATTAACATCCGGCTGGGGATGTACACGATCCTCGGCTCCGACGATGCTCCGTGCTCTTCTTCGCTCATTTTAGTTTCCCGCCAAAACTTTACCGTTGCCTCTCCCCTTTTAATCGACACGCGACATGTAAGTCATTCTACTCGTTTCAATATGCTGAAGACAAAATGTAACTGTCACATTCGCAAGGAAATTACTGTCGTTTTTCGAAGGAAACGATTCCTCAGATTATTCCAAGTAACTTTTCCCTTTGCGAAAATCTTCTCCGAGGTTTCGTTTCGGAGTTATTAATGAAAAAGACGGGCTAATCGGAGCACAGCTGGAACGAGTGACGCACGACACGCCTCTCCGAGCGCCATTGGCCGAGCCGGACCCCGCCCGCTGCAGGTGCTTTGCGATTGGCTCGTGTTTTTCGCTGATAACTCTGTAACGAAGCCTCGGAGAAGATTTTCGCAAAGGGAAAAGTTACTTGGAATGATCTCAGGAACCACCTCGTTTATGGTAGTACACTTTCTGACAGCCTGTGTATAGTACAGGCCCTCCATCACTATTGTATTCTGCTCGATGACCAGCAAGCATTTCGTATAACGGGTGTACTTGTGGGAAATGTATTTAAAGATGCATTGTACGTGAAAGAATTGAGGTGACCTTGACTTTTTAAAATATATATATATATGTGTTTTTGAAATTATAAAATTGTTGTTGACTTCCAGACGAATTGTGGAGGATATATTGTAGTCTTAACATGATCTTAGAAGATCCTAAATCAGAAGAAATGCTTTGATTTTCTAGTTAAAACAGCTTTGAGTGCAAGGGGTGAAATAAATCAGCTTCAACATATTCTTTGATTTTTAATATCCACAAATTTGTTATAAATCATTTAGGAAAAAAATACCTACAAAATCTAAGTCTGCGATAACTACCCAGAGAAATTTGCCTATCGCAAAGGTTAAAAAATTATTACAAAACTTAAACAGTACACCCAGTAAAAATTGCTTGGTGGTCGCTGCGCCTATCTGTTACCGAGTCGCTGGTCTCAGTAGTTTTTCGAAAATATTTCTTCACCTCTCAATCTCCGGCAAAAGTGACTTACACATTTTGTCTTTGGCTTCTCAAAACGAGTAGAATGACGCGTGTCACGTGACGGAAGGAGGCGCGGGAGCAACGTTGAAGGCGAGGAAAAATTTGTTTAAACCGGAATTCAACAGAATCCAGAAACGAGAACAGAGTCTTAGAGAGACAGTGAGAGGAAGATAATTCTCTCTCCGAGATTCTCTCTTCTCCTGGATCCTCCGGCGATCTCTCGAGCCGGAAGCCGCGCGTGTCGGTGAAAAAGAAGACGAGCATCGTTTGCCGACGATTAGGCTCTTTCCCTTCGTGTTTGCCCAGTCGTAAAAAGCTCTCGGCTCCTTTTCTCTCGGTCTCTCGTTCGGTCATTCGCCGCTCTCTTCATGCTGTCCCCTCTTTTCTATTTCTCTCTCTTTCTATCTCTTTCTCATTTTCTATTTTTTTTTCCCTGTATTTTTCTGTCTTTCTCTGTTTCTCCGGCTCTTCCTTGGAACCCTTCGGTGTGCGTGTGTTCTACTTTGCGTTCATTTAGGTATTCGTCCGTCTGAGTCCCGAGAAACGGGGAGACCTCTGGAAAAGCTTACTGGTCCACGCCTGCCATCCCGTTAACGCCACTTCCGGTTTCTCGCGACTCAACCACGGACCGGGATCCGTTTCCTTTTCTGTTCTCGTTTTTCGTTCGCGGGCCGCGCCGCGGAAAATCGATCGGTTACCCTACTTCCGTCTTCGGGATTTACTCGAAAGTTTACCGTGGATGCGAATCCCGCCATTTTAGGTCGGGTTTAAGTCATCGCCTCGACGAGCTTCGATTTCTTTTAAAATATAAACGCCCGATCCGGTAACAGTCCACCTTGAATCTCCTTCTCAAATTCAGAACTGTGTTCGGGAATTTTTATTCCCGAAACTATTTGTCCGATCGAGTTGAATCTTTTTTTAATATCATTCTAAGACCTTTGGTTTGTTGCTAAGAATTTTTTAAAATTTCCACCGAAACGATCGACCAGCTGGGAATTTAAAATAGTTTACAAGATATATTTACAAGATATATTTTTATCGCTATAAAAAAATCGGTTTTGCCATGTGAGAAAAATCACAGCGATAGTCCAAGTCTTGCGGATTAAGATAAAAAAAGATTCATCGCGATCGAACAGATAGTTTTCCAGAAAAAAATTCATAAGTACAGCTCGGTTTTACGAAAGCCGAAACGTTGCCGAAGATCGTTACGGCTAAGGGATTTTATATTTCACGAACGGATTCGAAGGGTGCGAAACGATGACTTAAACCGCCTCTAAAATGGCCTGTTCTACCACAGGGCAAATTCCGAACGAAATTCTGGAGGGGTGACACGTGGAAACAGTCGATTTCTCGCGGCGACCCCCGTCACTTTTCCCTTCTTCCGCTCGTCCACCGGAACTGTATGTCTAACCGTTCAGTACTCTGCGAGACATCCGAACACAATGAACCGCGGCGGAGCTTCTTTGCCGATCTTCTCGGATCTACAGACACCCAGACATCAACGAAGCAGCGTGTATTCTGTCTGTCCGCCTCTCTTTCACTTTCTGTCTCTCTTCTTCTTCTTCAACTTTTCTTCTCCGCGCCTCGAGGCCCGGCTCTCGCGCGCCATTTTGCGGCGATCTCCTCGCGGACTTTTCCCGCGATGGGAGAACTCGAGGAGAACGTCGCGGGGGATGTCGGGTAGGGCCTCGAGGCGGTTTTTCTACAAACCCCCCTCACCCCAGAGAAAAAAAAAAAGAAAACATTGAAAGTAAATAAATTGAAACAGAAAGTCGAGAAAAGAGCGACCGGGACAAAAAGAGCGCTGTCGACTCGTCACGCTCTAGCGAAAACAGAAAACAACATCAACAGTAACAACAAAATATCGATAGGGAAGTGTACGTAGTACAGACAGTGTTAGGGAACAACAACAACCGCAATCTACGAACGTGAATCTAGAGTCCAGAGATTCTCGATTGTCCGTCCTCTGCGAGCGTTTCCAACCTTCTCACGATGTCGAACAGAGACCAGTTCGAAAGGGAAGATCGGTTCTACTACTACTATTACTAATACCACGGTAAAGTCGCGTTAAATGCTCGCGACTACTCCAGGTTAAACGGTCGCGAGTTCTCCCTCCTCCCTCGACCACTCGACTCGGACCGGACACTGCGATACGTCACCGGTTGGCAAAAATTTGTTGTTTTTATGATATCTTCTTTTCAAAATTCCTTTTATGAAATTACACTCTCGTGATATTTTTAGAATGATACCAAAACGGGATATAATTCAGTTTTAGTCAGTCAGTCAGATACACAGTTTTTAAAGTACAAATTTTTATGAATAAATATGAATGGAATTATGTTATGTTTATTGTTAGTTTAATCTGAGAAGTTGCACAGATACGTTGGGAAAGTTCCATAATGAAATAATGAGAAGTAAAATAGTTTTATAATTGTCTATATTAATGTCACAGTGATCGAAGCTTGCGACATTGATTGTTGACTATTCAATTCCTAATCTCACTTATTTGTTCATTCGTAGTCGTCGTTGAATCTGTGTCGTTGAACGTGTAAGTATGTTGGTAAAAGTTTCTCGGAAACATAAATAAAGACAAGGCAGTTCCGTCTTTGAGCCGACCTGTATCGTGTTACAATGTCTCGGCTGAGCTAGCGGTCGTTATGGCGGCAAAAGGTAAAGGGACCTCGAGGTATAGTGTTCATCCACGATAAATATCTGCTTTCGAACCCGTAGCGAGGGTATTCAATGCGACTTTACCGTATTACTATTACTATTACTACTACTACTACTACTACTACTACTACTACTA
>CM052097.1:23915703-23931758 GCA_028453745.1 Agapostemon virescens | reverse complement strand
AATAAATAATAGACCTGGAATATTGTTGCCTATAAACAATTGGATTCGACGAGTTATACATTGATTGTGGTCTCACTTTGTTTATAGTGTAAATAAATATTCGACCTGGAATATTGTTGCCTATAAACAATTAGATTCGACGAATTGTACATTGATTATGGTCTCACTTTGTTTATCGTGTAAATAAATATTCAATGTGTAATATAATTATTTACAAACAATTGAATTCCACGAATTATACATTGATTTTTTATTTTAATTTTTGGAGTTGTTTTAGTGCCTTTGCAGTTTGGTACTGATTACGAACTCGTACCATCCGCAGCATAATAATTTCCGATGGAAGTTCTTGTTGACTCACCTTGCACGCGTGTACACTGATAATCAATGGTTTGGAATCACTTGTTTCCTGAGCTGGGAATGTAAATTCTTTACTTAATAATAGCTGGGTCAACATATAAAGTTTTCCAGCTGAACGATTCGAAGAAATTATCTCTCTAATCCACTTATAATTTATCGAGCAAACAGTGTCTTTTCGCAGACTTAGTTACTTGCCAAATAAGAAACTGAGTCCACAATTTATCCTCAAGACTGCGTTTACTCTGCTGTTCAAACACTGATAACATAAAATTAGTATTCCTTCCCAATTTCGAGGGGAATTGCAGTAGCTCGCACATTTGTTCAACTGTTTTAATATTAAGGGCGAAAGAAATTATTATTCTCTATTTTACATTATTTTATAAATTAAATATGATTGTTAAAGTGATTCCAAACATTTGTTAGACTGTAGCCTGTGGTAACGTCCTCCGCGAAGAAGTGTGCAATTCAAATTCAAATCATTCGAATTCATATTAAACATTATAAATTTTAAAAACAATATTCAGAATTTATCTAAATCACGCGAAAATGAAAAATTTCCCCTCCGGAGTCTCGGGCTCTCGACGTGCTTGTCGAATTCGATTCTTTTATTTCTCTCTCTCTCTCTTTCTTTCTTGTTTTCTACGAAACTTCGGCCAAGAAAAATAAAACCGTCGCGACACTGGATCGAGAAACACGCAAGCTCCCTGCTCGATGAACTCGTTGCGACCGAGAAGCAAAGTCCTCCGCGTAGAACTATAGTCGACCACCGTAACTACAGTATATCCCGTAAAACGCGGACAAAATTGAACAGTGAGATTCCTGGGCCAATTCTGAGCAACATTGTCCTTTGCGATTTTTCGATCCGACGCTTCGTTTCCGAGTTATTCGCGAATCAATGCGAAACGTATTGGAGACGCTGCGCTCTCCCACGCTAGCCGCCATATTGCCCAAGAGTGACGCCGCGCTGCCGTACGCCGGCCCCCTCTGCGCTCCGATTGGTCCGCGTTTTTCGTTGATAACTCGTGAACGGAGCGTCAAATCGGAAAACGGCTAAGGAAAATGTTGCTCGGAATCGCCCCAGGAATCTCTCGCTTCAGCTTCTTCGAACTTTGCGGGACACCCTGTACAATCAGTCACCGTAACTACAGTCCCCACGGAGCATAAATAGTCACAGGGAAAGCTCGATTATGCGTATCGTGTAGCGGTGATGCTCGAAACGTGACGTTGCGAGCTCGTGGTTGACGAAGAAAAGCGACAGCCAACTACCACTGTACAGTCTCCTACCATACAAAATACTATTACTACTATTTACTACTACTACTATTACTACTACTACTAATACTACTAATACTACTAATACTACTACTACTATTACTACTACTACTACTACTACTACTACTACTACTACTTACTAATACTATTTACTACCTCTACTAATACTATCTACCCCTACTACTACCTACTACCACCAACTACTTGTTACTACTAGCTTTACTATTACTATACTACTTATACCATCGCTAACGACTCTGCTAGCCTCGCCACCTACACTTGCTGACCTTGCTGCAACCGTGGCTGGATGCAATTTTTCGAATCGAGAAATTTTTTATTTTTTTATTCAGATTTCATTTTGAAACCCTCCTACGTCTTTCGAGAACATACAGATTGGTTTTGTTTGACAATTTGAAAGCCATATAAGTGCTTCATTTGAGACGATATTTGTTGGATTTTTCGTTTGCATATATATGAAGGTTTTTGAAAATTTTATTGAGAAGAATATACTTGATACTGAGACGGGTTTATGGTTATTAAATGCGCAGATTGAAGTTTCGAGGATATTTTCCTTTTTCGCAAATTCGTGATGGTATTTGTGCAGTATTTTTTATAAATTAATTGTGATTTCGATAATTGATGAATTAATCAGATTGTTTTTTAATTACAGGTATTGTAAAGTACATGAAATTAACGTGGGGGGTGTTTAGTCATCGGTTTTGTCCAATTCTTATTTGTTTATAAAATACATAGCTTCGAAATTTTACAAGTTTTAAGCATCTTCGTGGGGATCTGTAGTCGAATTTCTTGAATTTTTATCTGACCAACTACTTGTCGAACTGACTTAATTCTTTTTTTCCATTTAATCAAGATTCTTTGCCTTGTGATAAAAATATTTTAGTCAGTCGAAAAAATTATTTACTCGTTCAGTTATTTAAGGAATACGAATCCTCGAAGACTTCGATTTTTCTTAATTTTCGTAGGACTTCGTTTATCAATTTTTATCTCAGAATCTACTTGTTCGATCTACTTGCTTATTTTTTATACCATCATCTAGAATGTCTACTACATTCTAATAATTTTTTTATTCCTCCACAAATTGATTTTCACTTTTATTTATTCATACAGCGTGCACCCTTAAAAGTATTAATTTTCACCCATTTCCAAAACCACCTGCACTTATCAATTTTTATCTCAGAAACTACTCGACCGATCAACTCGATTCTTTTTTCATTCGATTCAGAATTCCCCAATCTGCAACACAAATATTTTTCAAGATCAGCAAATCAAATTCTACTCTTACAAAAAATCATAAACGAATTCCCATCTCAGCTTCTTCGCCTATAATTTCTCGTACTCCAGTGTCGTCCTTCAGACACGATTTTCAAAATACGAAACGAAAAATCCAGTAACGTCTCAAGCACTTTCCTAAACGACGAACGTTCATTGGTTCCCCCATAGAACCCCATCGGAAGGTGTAGGAGGTTCAAACAATTCGTAACAGCGAAATGTCGATCAAATTCGTTCACTCAATTGCACCAGTCCCGGTCGCCGACACTGTCCAATTAACTTCCTAACACGACAAAAGACATCGACTAACTAACTACCAAACATCCAGCTACCGTGCTGCGCTCGCTGCTAACTGCTGCTGCTGCTGCCAGTACACGAATACTCTCAGAGATCCGAAATCAAATAACAGCGAAAAAAAGAAAACGAAAAAAAAAAAAAAACAAACCAAACCAAACGAAAATACGTAAAAACGCTGTGATCGAGTCATGTTACAGAGTGTGGATCGGTATTGTTACCTCGCGTGTCGAAAAATACGACTCGTTCAGAACTGTTTTGTTTCTTCGTCCCTTTGTGCGTCCCGAAACTCTGTTCCTGTCCGCCATCTTGGTATCTGTCTGTCTTTCTCTGTCTCTCTGTCTCTGTCTAAAACTATTTGTAACAAGGAAAACAAGAAGCAAAAAAAAAAACAAGAAGTTCCTCATTCGCTTCTCCGTTCCCGTCTCTCGTTCGATCATACTTCACGCCCACGTTGATCTACTTTCGATCCGCCCCACCCTCTGTACCTCGATGCGCAAGGTATTCCAGTACTCTGATCGAGAAACCGAGCACGTCAGCCGATTCTACGGGAAAAACCGCGTCGAAAAGGAAGAACGAATTTTTCACCTAGCGCGCACCGTTTTCGAGTAAATCGTGTCTGAAAGTTGACCGCCCCCGTGACCTTGGAATTTTGGAAATGGATTTACTCGAAAACGGAGCGGCGTAGAGGAAAAATTTGTTCTTGCTTTTCGATGGTGTTTTCTATGGGGAATCGGCTGGCATGGTTCTCGTCGCGAGTCGCGGCGTATCTTGTGCGTTAACGTCGCTGTCAATGTCAACACACCAGCAATCAAATACACGGAGCGTAGACGTGTTGCTCTCGTGGGTAATCTCGATGTATGCATCTCTCGATTAGACGCATACGCGATTGTATTTTGTCCGTATCTGTTTTTACTTATACTTTTTCTCTCTCTCTCTGTCTCTGTCTTTCTGTCTATTCTCTCTCTCTGTCTCTGTCTTTCTATTTCTCTTTCTATCTCTCTCTGTTTCTTCTCACCAAAACGCAACACGCTCTTCTATGGATTGCGTACTTACCAGTTTCTCTTTTCTTTTTCTTTTTTCGTTTTTTCCGTTTCCCGTATTGGGTTCTTAGTTTCCCTCCTTTTCTCTTCGTAGAAGAACACGAGGCTTTCTTAGCTGTGTCGCTTTCAGTCAACGTGTAATAATCTACGTTCGTGTATTACGGTATACATACACTATACTGGGCGTCTCAGATAAACGAAACCACACCTGAGTATCTGCGTTATTTTCTGTTGTGTCCGAATTCGTTTCAGGACAAAATTGTACTGTTTCAAAGGGCACGCGCGACCGGCAAGAGGAATTTTTCCTTTGCATTACTTTTTCGCGAAATTTTAAGGCCGTCGATACTTTTTTTACGCGACACCCTGTATATTCGCTTCGATATTCTGGTGGAGCATCGGCAGACGAATCCAACGACTACCATGAACGTGGTGTTTCGATCATTCGATCTCAAGATATTTGTGTCTGAAAGCATTGATTATGTTACCTTTCAGATAACAATATCTTGAGATCGAATGATCGAAACACCATGTTCATGGTAGTCGTTGGATTCGTCTCCTCGTGCACTACAAGAATATCTACTGGAAATTATAAAGTGTTAGTTAAAAAATATCAATGACCTTGAAATCTCGTTACGAAGTGATCTTGAAGGAAGACTCTTTCTGCTATTATGCGTACCCTTTCGGATAATATAATTGTGTTCTGAAAAGTTTTTTTTTTAATACAAAATTAAATAAAGCAGGTAAGTGGGTTGTGCCGTTCAGCTGAGACACCCTGTGTACATAGATATGTTATATATATATATGTATATCTATACAACAACTACTATCTATTTTGTTTCGTACAAAGTATTTATTGACCGTAACAGTTTTTAGCAGTAGCGATCTTTATTTTACTGGATACCCTCTATGACGTGTGTATACAGGGTGCTCCAATAGTACAGGGTGCTCTGAAATATATATATATGTATGTACTCTTGATGCAAACGAAAATCGAAGAGCTCTTCAGCATTGGATAATTCTTTTAACAGTTGTCGTGGCACTTTTTGATTTGGATTTGTGTTGGAAGTGTGTTGTCTGTGTGTTAGGAGGATTCTGTACTTTTGGAGCAGCCTGTACATGTGTACTTAGCCCACGCTGTTGCTCGAGAATATTTAATCGCTTTTTTGTTTTGTAGTTCATTGGTTGCTTAATTTTTCAAGGGAAATGGTACTATTTTTATTTATATTTTTATTTATACACAAAGTTCATTGTGTACATTTGGAGGGGGAGGGGGTAAAATAATATTCTTCTATTTGTGTTCTGGCATTAGAAATGAAATAATTATCATAATGTTAAAATTCAGATTGGAATAATGATTTGTTTTTTTTATTAATGTTCAATATATCTAGGTAGATTATTTAATCAGGCAAATTGGTAAATTGGCAAAGTATTGAACGATTTTTTCTTTTCTTTTTAACATTGTGAAATTGTGGATTTGAATAGACTCGAGCGACAGTGTGCTTGAGTATGTGTATATGAATGTATATACATACAGTGTGTCTCGCAAATGACGGTTCAATCCGAAGGGATAATGATTGAAACGAATCGAGAAAGTGAAAACAATAAGACAATTATTTTCTTCATTTTTAATTTACAATAAAATCACAGAAATCTATATAAATATACATTTCCATTAATTCTATTACAAAAGTCTAGACCATTGAAAATTACTATTGAATAATAAAGATAAATAAATATTTCTTTAGCTGAAAATAAAATAGAAAAAGAAAGAAACAACGAATAATTTACGCATAAATGTTTCTATCATTGTTGAAAAACACTTCAGTTATTAAACATACAAAAATATTTGTTAAAAATTCTTAAATACATAAACGATAAAAATATTTCCAAGATTCTTTTAGCATATTCCAAACAATTAAAAAAACTTGTAAAAATATTTTAGAAATTCTACCACGCCGCTTTTTAAATAAACAACGCAACGAGTACACATTTCCGAAAAATTAAGTCTGCATTAAAATATTAGTTTCCATTTTCTCGATTCACCCATGCATGTAAACTCACCCCCTCCGTCTGCGCCAATAACAGCGAGACACACTCCCCATGTACACACGTGTTTTCCACTTTAAAAAAAAAACAGAAGAACCCTCTAATTTCCACCCTGTCCGCATCGAACGTACTTTTTGTCGACCGTCGTCTTACCAAGTAGGTATTTTGATTGCCCTTCGCTTGAAATATATATTATATATATCTGCGAGTGTATCGACACCGTCGTGTACATAGAAACGCGGTACCCACGTGTATGTACATGTAAATAAATCAACTGCATATGCAGGGTGTTCTAAAAGCGTCGGATTTCCTTGGAAGGGTGGATGCACGACGTAATTTGAAACAACTTTTTCCTTTGCGAAAATCTTCTACGTAGCTTCGTTGATGAGTTATTAACGAAAAACGCGGTCCAATAAGAGCGCGTCTAGATCGGATGGGTTGCGGCTCGGCGACAGGTCCCGCTGAGCGCGGAGCTGGCATTGGCCACGCCGGAGTCCGTCCGCCATAAGCCGCTGTCTTATTGGTCCGTGTTTTTTATTAATAACTCCTCAACGAAGCCGCGGAGAAGATTTTCGCAAAGGAAAAAGTTGCTTGAAATAACCGCGGGAACCTCTTCTGTTAAGGAGAACCGAAATTTTAAGTACACCCTGTGTATATGTTAATTATGCGATAGTAGTGCGATTAGTTGATTCGATTCGATAAGAGTCGAACGAAGTAGCGAGCGAGCCAGTCTGCTTTTCTTTTATTCCGGGATCAACGAAACGAGGAAAAAGATAAGAGGAAAATTGACTCGTCCGTTTTTCAACCCTCGAAACGACCCCAAAGTATCTCCCGCAAAGGAAATATCAAGGTGACGTCAGTCGATGTTAATGAAAATTTCAGGGGATGATGTTGTTACGAAAATATTTGACACAGATTTTCTTTATCGATGCACGCTTACCACCAAAGGGTGAAAACTACCCCCTCGGGGGTGGGACGCTGTCATAATATCTTGGAAACCGTAGCAGTTCGTACGAATAATCCAAAAAGTAAAATTTCACAGATTTTTGTTAATAATTCGTCTGTGCAAAATTATCATAGCGTTTAAAAGTTACATATAAGGCAATTTTAAGGGTTTTGCATTAAAAACGAAAAAAGGTACAATAATATTTCCTGCATTGGAATTAATTTTTGCAATAGATTTTAATATTTTTAAATATCTTCAATACTTTTTAATATTTCCAAATTATTTAAATATTTTTAATATTTTCAACAACAAATATATTTGTCAACCTGTCGATCGGTGATCGACGCTTTCGTCTAGTCAAATAATTTTGCAAGACCGACTCTCTGAAGGGATTTGTTGAAATCGATGACGTCACCCGAGCATGCTTTCCGCCAAGAGAAAATTAAGGTATTCTAGCCCTTCCCCCCCCCCCGGCATTTATCTCCCTATGCTGTGCGAGAACATCGCGTCGCACGGTGTGTGTGCGCTGTCGTTTCTGTCGGATCTCAACCCTTCCCCTCCCCCATAAACAGGGTGCAGCTCTTATGGTGCAAGCAGACGTATTACGCCGGTGTGTCGCCGTGCGTTGGAGAATCGAACGTGCGATGGATTGTCACGTGGCTGAAACACGGCTGCGAACTCGCTTCAGTTTCATTCGTTCTACCGATCGCGATCTGTAGGGTGTCCTTCTTTCAACCCCTTCAGGCGGGTGCCTCGAAAAATCCGAGAAACGCGCGCTAGAAAAATTATCAACTTAAAATATATAACATAAAATATATTGAAAAATTATTGAACATAGGACGAATCCATTGTGCAATTTTTTTTTTAATTTGACCTTGCAGTGACCTTGAACGACGGCCTTTAAATCGGCTGGTATAATTCTTAATTTGTTTTAAACTTGAAGACATTTATTGAAAAGGATATTTATTTAAAATTTGTAGGATATAGAGAGGATACCTTCTGCTTTTATTAACGTGACCTTGCAGTGACCTTGGATATTGGTCTCTGGACCCTCTGGAACCATCCTCGATTTTATTCAAACTTAACAAAATTTATTGAAAGATATTTATTAGAAGATTATAGGATATAAAAAAGATGGATAGTGTTTCTTTTAATTTGACCTTGCAGTGACCTTGAATTAGTATTCGATTCCCTTGGAACCATCCTTAATTCTATTAAAACTTGAGAAAATTGATTAAACATAATTATTAAAAATTTCTAGAAGCTAAGAAGCATACATTGCACTTTTATTAATGTGCAAAACTAATAAATCGCAATTCAAAATAAATTGTCAAGTTCCTCAAGATCAAAATCGAGCAAGTCGTTTAATAAAAAAATCTGTCAATACAGCTTTAACTATAAAAATATATTTCCCATTGTTTGTCGCGTTTATCGAGACACCCGTCCGACAGAAAACAGAGACAGGACACCCTGTGCATAGACAGGATGAAGCACGTAAATGTGATCACCGAAACTATCCTCGCGACTTTCCGAAACGACAAAAGCGCAAATTTACAGCGGACATTAAACCATTCGTTCTCCGACAAAAGAAGACAACAAAAGCGAGATAAATCCGTCGAATCTCTCCGGAGTGAAAAAATTTCCATTCACATGCTGCAGCCTGTGTCTATACATATATATATATATCTCACTCTCACTCTCACTCTCTCTCTCTTTCTCTCTCATCGTCGTACGATTTTTTCGCCGCGCCATTCCTCCTTTATCTGTTTCACACACCGTAATCATTCTATTCTCTGTTTTGTTCCGATTTTCACCATCACCGTTCGAGATACTCGTCCGCAACGGCGACAGCGCCGAATGTGAAAGTAATAACGAGAAAAAAAAAAAAGAAAAAAAAACCAACGAGAGAAGAACCATGGAAACTTGAAAAATCACAGAGAAATCGCGGACGAGCATCTCGGACCCGAACCGATTGTGTTTCTTTGGTAGATGAATATTATGGACATTTTTGTTTGATTAAAAAGCCCCGGCACGTTTTGTCACACGACTCGGATCGCCCCTGCAATTAATCCAAAGAGAAACCCGGTCGCAACGATCGGGGATCGATCCCCTTTTTCCCCAGAGCACCCATTATCGTTTCTTTCAGCCGAATGTCCTCTCCGAGAACGGTCCCTGCGATCGCGTAACACAGATATATTGTATATATTTAATGTCGAAACGGGAGAACGATCTGGACGGATATTCAGATGTTATCCGTGAGAAAACGATCCGTGGATCTTGTGGCAAGGCGTGCACGCGGGGTCTCTGCTTGTTTGTCTCTGACTTAATTTCGCAGTTGTTCACGCGCATCACTGTACGATCTTTCGTTTCCGTTAACGTGTGGGCCCTTCGACCCTGTCGTAGAGCGAGGACGTTGCAGCGAACACTCTGACGATGTTAGACCATCAAGGCGGTAAGCAGTTCCCTCAGCAATAAGCCAAAAAAAATAAAAAAAAAAACAACAAATAAGATCGTTTTGAAAAGTGAACAGACAATTCTGAGAGAGAAGGATTCCAAAAATATGTGTATGAAACAAAAGTGAACAGAAACGAGACCCGTCGTTCTCGAGCGAACGAGATCCTCGAGACGACGCGACAAAAAGAAAAACGGAGAACGAAACCGGAAATCGCGTTGTTTAGAGAGAAAGCCGAGAGTTAAGTGACGAGAAGACACGGGAGAAACATTACGAGAGGACTCATTACAGACCGATGGGTTTATTAGAATTTTCATTTTGAAAGAATTCGATGTAATCGAGGAAGATGATTCCTGACGTTATTTCAAGGATCTTTTTCCTTTGCGAAAATCTTCTCCGTGACTTCGTTGCAGAGTTATTCGTGAAAAACACGGACCAATCACAGTGCGTCTGGAGCGAACGGGGCGCGGCGCCGCCATTGACCGAGTCGGACTCCGCCCACTACGGCTGCGCGGTGACAGGCGAGTGTTCTTTTCGAGAAGGTCTCCTTGACGAAGCAAAGGAGACGATTTTTGCAAAGGGAAAAGGTTTCTTTAGAGCAACCCCAGGAATCGTCATTTTTGTTTTAACGGTATTCAGATATTTTTGGGACACCGCGTATTTGCAAACTTCAGTTAATCGCAGATGAAAATTGATAGGATCAACTGTTTCTTTTGTTTCTCAACGCTGGAAGAACCGAGCTGGAAGAAACGAATAAATTTCTAAAGTTGCAAATTATTGTTGAAGTCTAATTTATCACAGATCGGTGCATAAACATTTGTGTTTGTACAGACATCGAAAATCTACTGTAAAATTAGCTGAAATATTCGTGGGTCGTTCGATAAGCGTGCGAGTCGGGGCTCTGGGGGCGTGGCTTCGATCTAAGCCACTCCCCCAATTCGCCTTATTTCACGTATATAAATTTTAACGATAAGTGAGATTAGCCCGACGGTTCTTCCGGTGTTATTTAAGTCTATTTTCAACCAATTCCGGTTCTTTAGAAAATTTTTATTTTTTTTTTTTAGTTCAATTTAAACAATTACGATCTAGCGACAATTTTCCCGCGAGTTTAATTTCCGTTTGGGGAATACCGTCGCGCGGACTCGACTCCGACTTCGACGAGGACGCGATCAGCAAACACAACGACGACTACAAATCTATATAGTATATATGTGTGTGTACTTCCGGTTCTCAGGAGAACTCGTATCGCCCGATTTATCTCTGGTTCTTGATCTCTTTTTCTGTCCTATAGCTAAGACAACCTTCTAATTCTGTATCTTACAGCGCCACGGTACTCTGAGTGCCTACACTGGAACAAAAAAAAAAAAAGAACTAATACTACTAATCAATAAAATACGAAGCGTGTATCTTCTCTTCCTATTTAATCTGCTTCTGCCTCTCGTCTGCTCCTATTTTTAACATCAGTACTATTTTTCACATCATCGCCACCCGCGTCCTTCTAATTCGTCACTAATTCAATTCGGCTCATATTCTCGATTAATGTCCATCATCGTTCTTCCCCCTCCCCTCATTCCATTCATCGACCGCGCGTAACACCCCTCGCCCCCACTGCCCAACCCCCAGGTTCGATTATTGTCGGTTACTCGATCACCGGCCGGAGAGAGGGCACGCCCATCAGAGGTGGGCGTGGCTCTCGAGGATTAATCTTAGTTCGAGCGTGGAACCGCGTTCCGCCATCTAGAAATGCTTATTATTTTTTATAAATCTGTCTCTAATCTGTAACTGATCTTGGCAATTTCACAGATCGACGTGCTATCAATTGTTCCCTCCCCTTTCTAACCACGCCCTCTTGATCCCCTTTCCGAATTGATATTCTCTATTCCTAAGCGTTGGATTTACTAACTTCTTTATTCGTCGGTCTTCTCGTCGCTTCGTCGATCGCTTGGACGTTGCGTGTTGTCTGGACCAGGGGCAGGGAGACCACGCCCACTAAGCGTGGCCACTCCCACTTTATAAAATGGCAAGACCATCTCTGTACTTCTCTACGATCCACACCTGTTCTAGGCAACTTTCCAAGGTTCTCCTCGAAGCTTCCTCGAAGCATTTCAAGTTTTGCGGGTCTTGATTGTTTAAATAAATTAGGAGAAGCGACCAGAAGACGATTCCAAGTCCTACGGTTCAAGGAAACGATCCGTTGGCGACAGTGTTTGTGTCGATTTCCGCTCAGTTTGAAAATCCTGATTCGATAACAATTGTTTTATAGTTTCCTAAATGTTTAGAATAATTTATATCGACAAATGCTAACGATTTTTTGCAGTTCGTTCAAATAAATTCTATTTATTCAGAACACAGAAATTTGTAATTCGCCTAAGCAGAGGATTCTCTGTAGTTTGAATAATTGACGAATTTGGGTCAGAGTAGACCCAGGCATAGTCGTTGGTCGATTCCCCAGCATCTAAAGTCTCCGGGACTCGAGATGGTAAATCCAACTTTCCCCATAGCATTCTCCGTGTCCGCGTCTGAATTCGCCGCTTGTACAAAGATATCCTGGTCCTCCAGCAGAGCCTAACCTTTGACCCCCCGCATAGAATTAATGAATCAGGATGAGATCGTCGTCGTGACGCGCCCTCTCGCTCCTCCGACGCGCGGTTAACCATTCTCCTCGTAACGAAACATAAAAAAAAAAAGAACAAGCAAGCAAATTACGAATAAATTGGGATAAAAGAGAAAAGATAAACAAACTAATTTTATTGGAAGCGTAAATTTTTTCTTTTGTACGAGCGAACATTGTTTAATCATGATCGATCAGTTTATAGCAACGCAATCCTTCGCACCTTGCTTGCGCTATTTTTTCCTCTTTCATTTTCTGACCATCCTCATTTCTGTCTCTCTCACTCTTTCTCTCTCTAGAGCAGGCTTAGGTACTCCTGACTCATCCTTGAAGAATAGAGCAATTAAACCACGCCCATTTAGGATAGCATCACGTCCTGTCATAATAATCCACGCTCACTATAGCCAGGCCACACCTACCTTAACCAAATCACACCCATTTCAAATTGACAACGCCCACTCAAACTTGGTCACGCCTACTATAGAAACATCACGTCCAATGTTGAGAATTGCGCACGTTTCAACACGGTAGACTCCATCCACTTTAGGGATTGGTCCTGCCTACTCAATGTGGATTACGCCCACTATGCAGACAGGTCACGCCTACTTCAGGCGGATCACGCTTCTTTTCGGGATAGGTTATGTCTACTTAATGCGCGACACGTTCAGTTCAGGGGTGGGTTACGTCTACTCGAGGTGGATCACGCCCTCTTTGCGATAAGCTACTCCCATACAGCGTGACCACGCCTGGTTCAGGCACAGTCCACGTCCCCTCGGGGCGCGCCACGCCCTTTTGACACAAGCCACGCCTGTTTACGTCCTACCACGCCTGCTCTAGAGCGACGTCTATATATTTCTCAGTTGGATCAATGCGCTCTACCCTCGCACGCTTCCCCCACTTTAAAATCCCGTTCCAGTTTCCAGTGTCCCGGAAATATGTTCGCATCCCTCCGATTGCGAACTATGAAACGGATAGTTTCGATCATGTTCTACGACGAACTTTTTTCGGGAAGCGTGCGGGGGTTGAAGAAACGAAAAGAGGGGGTACTGTAGCGCAAAATGGCGGGCCGCGATGGTTGCGGGGCATCCCCGTCGAGGAACGATAACGGTAGAGGCGAACGGACGACGCGAATACCGATTGAGAAATGAGAATGCTAACGGAGCGAAGGGAGGGGGCGTTTCGACGGCGCGTCCTGTTTGGTCACGTGTGTTAACACAGCCGCTGATTGGTCGGTTGCCTGTTTAGAGCCACGAGGTCGGGATGAAAACCCTCGTAATGCTGGACGAGCAAGGCGGTAAGCCATCATAAATCTAGACATACAAACATACTTAAACTTCTGTTTTCCATATATACATATGCATACGCGCACACCCATACATACGCGCGCGCGGGCGCGTAAACACGTGTGCCAGCCGAGTCGAACCTGAAACGATCGTTCAAACAATGGACATCGTTCTTGTTTCAATTGTGCCGTCGCTGTACACGTATATACATGCGCGCGTGTGCGAGTGTGTGCGTGCGTGTGTGCATATATATACAGGGTGTCCAATTTTTATCAATAAACGCGATTATCTTCAGAACTGTTAATTATTTGGAAAAATGTTTCATGCGAAACTTTTTCTGTTTCGAGGTGCACGTCATCTTGTGCCGCTGTCTCGTTTGTGAGTATACGCGCAAAGGTCACGAGAAGGTCATCTTTATTTTTTCCATGGAATCCTACAATTTTGTATACACCGTTCGATGCATCTCGGTGTACTGAATAATAATGTATGAAACTATTTATGTTGCAAAATTATTACTGTCCGAGATATTTTTATTTTCATCATTTTATTTTAGCAACATTTTACTTGAAATAAAAACACAATATATTTTTAATACATTGTTTAATATGCTATTTAATGTCATCGATCAACTGTCTCAAGTTTTGCTGTTTTAAACAATTACAATGAAATGTTACAATTGTATTCCAAGCGAGTGCACAGTTACATATCAACAATAATAATTTGTAATAACAGAATTAAGAACACCTCTGAAATTAATCATTTTTCGACATAAACAAGTTGATAAATTTTTATACAGAATGGCAAACTGCGTCGAGCAGCGCTTATAAAATTCATTAATTTTATAAAAAAGAATACAAGTGACCTTAACACGTCCTTCGCACATACATTTACAAACAAAATGTCGGCACCGGATCACGTCCGTCTGGAAACGGAAGAAGTTTGTCGTGAAATATTTTGTTTAAACAATTAATAGTTTTCTGCGTGTGGTGATATTTATCGGTGAAAATTCGACACCCTGTATATCCGGCCCCGACCGACACAAAGAGCAACGATCGACGAAATTCTGTGTATTCTCATGTATTCTATATACCATATCCACCCAGACCATAAACGGTACTTGCTCGGGTTCACGATGTCACGCTCGGACGCGAGTACCGTTTATGCGTGTGCACACGACACTAATTGCGTGTACTATCGTCCCAGACACTATCTGCAAGACCCTCCCAACCCCCTAGCCCCATATCCATGACCGGACTCTTTTTGATTTCGACCACCACTAATTAACTAACCAACTATTCGAGGGGAACTCGCACTTAGAGGCTCTCAGCCGTCTCCGGGAACATCTTGCTCACCACCCACGCCGTTCAGATCATCGTTTCTAATTTCTGTCGCCTCTCCGACGACCCACCGACCACGTCTCTCTACCCTCCCCATCATCGAAAACTCTTTCTCTCTCGCTCTGCTCACTGTTTCTTCCTATGTCTCTCTTGATCTTTAATTCTCTTCGCTGCTCCCACCTTCTCTGCCTCTGTCGTCTTCTATTTCTGTGAACTCTGCTTCGCTGCCTTTCTTCCACTTCTATTTTCATTCTACTTCTACTTCTTCTGCTTCGATTTTCTGGTTTTACCTTCTTCTTTCATTTCTCTGTTCTTCTCTTCTTTTCTTTTTCTATTCTCCTGTTCTTCCACTTTTTTCTTTTCTTCTCTTCTTCGATTTTCGATTTTTCTCTTTTTTCATTTTTTATTTTACTGTACTCTCATTTCCCATTTTCCTCTTCTTTCATTTTCTATTCTCCTCTTTCTCTAATTTTCTGTTTTCCTCCCTCATTCATTTTCTATTCTCCTCTTTCTCCATTTTTCTATTCTTCTCTTGTTCCATGTTTTATTTTACTGTTTTCCCATTTTCCATTTTCCTCCTATTTAATTTTCACTTTTCTTCCTTTTTCTTACTTCGTTTTTTATTTTACCCTTTCATTTTCTATTTTCCTCTTCTCACATTCTACGTTTTCCTCTACTTACATAACTTTTTCGTTTACTCCTTGATTTTCTATCATCCACTTCTTTCATTTTCTATTTTTCTCTTCTACCTTCATTTTTTCTTTTACTCTTTCATTTTCTATCCTCTCCGTTTCCAACTTTCTGTTTTTCTATTCTCTAGTTTCCTTTCCTCCAATTTTTTAATTTCCTAAGCTCCTTCCTTCCGATTTTCTAGATTATTGTTCTCCAGTTTCCTTTCCCCCAATCTTCTAATTTTCTAGGCTCCCTTTAATTTTCCAGATTTCTAGTTGTTAATTCTCTCTAATTTCATAATTTTCTTTTCCCTAGTTTTCTAATTTTCTATTCTCCAATCTTCCAATTCTCTAAGTCTGTTTTCCATATTCTCTAATTTACTAAGTTTGTCTTTCCGAATATTCTAATTTTATTGGACTTCATCTAATTTTCTAATTTATTAGATTTCTTTT
>CM052097.1:23890855-23904501 GCA_028453745.1 Agapostemon virescens | reverse complement strand
AATTGATGCTTAGTTGTTAGACTTGTTAATTAATATTAATATTAACAGTTAATAATTAATATTTAATAAACGAGGGACCATAGTGCACAGAGCAAGCTCCGAAACAGCGGTATCGCCGTGAAAAGATGAGTCCGATCCGATCACGTACGATTTAGCTCCGTTCTATATTTTTTCTCTTCCACGGAGCATGCGTGGACTTTTTCTCTCTCTCACGATGCACGCGCTCAGAGCGATGCACAACACACACGTTTCGTCGTCGCTTTCGCTTTCTATACTCCCTTCCAACCGATGCAATCCAACCCTTTCGGATCCGCTGTCCCATATACGGCCAGGCGACTTTTAACTAATTATTAAAGCACACGCCGCGAATGGTTTGAACGTGCACCAGCCTGATTATGCTACGCAGGGTGAGACGTCCGAAACATGTCGTCCGAATAACTGCAACCGAGTTATTCAGATGGCCCGTTTTGGACGTCTCACCCTGTATATGGGACGCTCACCTGAAAATTAATTTTTCCATTCCTCGCATCATTTCTTGAATCCTCTTTGAAAACGTTCATCAAACTTCCGCGAGATTTTCAGGTCGGATAAAAAGGAACGCTGTCGGATTTTAATAAAACCTTGCTGCAACACGTGCCTGCAACAAATCTGCACTATAGTTCTCGCAATAAATATTACTTTCTAGCATAAATAAATATTCACTTTCTAACAAGTAAATGGTTATTCTTGTTTTAAAGCAAACCAGACATTCTTCGAATTTTGCAATAAATTGTTTCAATGAATATCTTGAAAACTATAATAAATAAAGTATACGCAAAGGAATTTTGCATTGTTAAGTAACAAACATAATAGTGCAACCGGATTTGCAAAAATCTCCATTCCATTAAACAAACAAATATATATTATCTTATATAAGTATATAATAAACAAATAGATAAAATATTTTTCTCTCCAACAATTTCCAAGATATTAATTCAAACAACTTCTACTTCCAGCTTTCTAGGCTGTATTCAAAATAAAATAATTATTGTGAGAATTAAACCAAAAAAGAATACATATGTGACTGCGTCGACATGTGAGCAAAGTTTTATTAAAATTGAAGACGAGTTTCCTTAGGTTTCCAGCGCGCCAGTGTCTTCCAGAACATTCGATCCTAATCCTGTCCTGTTTTAATCGAATCGTGAACCGGCGCGAATCCTATCGTCTTGTCTCCTTGAGCAAGGAACGAACTAGAAGCTGGATGGATCGCGTTGATTGACCAGTGGATTAAATCTCTGTTTGCCACGGTCGACTGATGAGAAACGCGATATCAGCCAGCTTTTTCTTCGCCCGCGTAGGATGCAGTGTCGCCAGATAGGGGAAACAAAGGGGAGTACGGTTCCCCTCTCATCTTTTGTCGTCACGTCAGTCGCAGGCGCGGACGTGACGCGTACTGACTGCGCGTGTCGCGTCGCGTGACCTAGGCAGAAACGTGGGGACGTTCGAGGAGTGGGGGAACGGCGTCGTGGAAGGGGTAAAGTAGTGGGGGAAACCGGCCTTAACCTGGCGACACTGGTAGGATGTGTCTAATCGCGAGAGAGATCTCTGGCCGCCGACGATAGGCAACCTCACGATTTTTTCGCGTTTCCCCCACCATTTTGTAGAGCACCTTTCAACGGTATTCTCTCCGTAACTGTCGCATCTTCGAGTCTGGTGTGTGCCAATACCAGAAGAGACGTTCTTTATAGAGAATTTTCACTGACAAAGTGTTAAAAGTACGAAAGTTTTATCTTCCTAATTGTTTTATAATAATAGCGTATCCAGTAAGGTTTTAATTTATAACATTGGGCGAACGCTGTGATAACAGTTTTGTAAAGAATATGTTTAAAGTTGCAATCTGTTGCTTCGTTTGCATTAATATAAATTTTGTCGAGACTCGAGCCCTAGTGAAGACGAAATTTTTACAATTACGGTGGAGATCTTTGCGACAATAACGGAGAGAATACTGTACCCCATTTTCCACGATTCTTCGATCCTACGTTCTGTTAGGGGAGCTCCTCGCGCGGATCTCGTTTTGCTGTTTTGGATTTTCCAGCTTTATTATTATTACTTTTTATTTTGGCATGATCGTTTATTTTTAAGTGTGACCCTTTAAGTTAACGTGACTCTTTGTTTTTCTGATATCCTTATTTTCCATTGTTTACTTTGTCTATGTGATCAACGGTGTTTATAATTATTCACCAAATTATTTATCGATTTTCGGAAACGAATATCGAGTTTGATGGCCTGGGTCAAAGTAGACCCACCCCAGCCATCGGACGGTTAAAAATTCACTGTTTTTTGTTTTGTTCATTTTCAATTTCATATTTCGTAAAACCATATTTAATAAATGAGATCCGCGTCGAGTCGTATAGGTTCGGAGGGCTCTTCAAGAGATTGGAAGTGGCTGTTTACCCGATAAGAGCTCGTTCGATGGTTTTCTATACCGTCTCGAATTCTCTGTACACATGTTCTTTTGTATTGGCACGGAATTTCTATTTCCGAGAGCGAAACGATCGTCGAGAAAGCTTAATATGAAAAACAAGGTTTGTCAATATACAAGGTGTCCCAAAAATTTTGATTCTCATTTAGAGAACGGGAGGAGGGCGAGGAATCTTCCTGAGATCATTTGAAGTAACTTTTTCCTTTGCGAAAATCTTCTCCACGGCTTCGTTGAAAAGTTATTAACGAAAAACACGAACCAATCAAAGTGCAGCTATATTCCTACTAGACGCGCTCTGATTGGTCCGCGTTTTCCGTTAATAACTTCCTAACGAAGCTGCGGAGAAGATTTTCGCAAAGGAAAAAGTTACTTGAAACAATCTCACAAATCCCGTTCAAGGAACTCGCACATTTTTCGGACATCTTGTATATTATTTAACAAAATGACTAAAAATTTGCATTGACGAATAAAAGAAAATATTTACTCTCAGCGTTTCGCGAGCCTAGTGTTAATTGCCATCCAGCTCGCGTCCGAAACGTTGCATAGTAATGTCGCGTTAACTGCTCAAATAACTACACGATGACTGCTACAACGTTACTTCATCTATTGCGTGGTGCACTCCGTGAGAGACCACGAATTCGTGTATATACACGATAAGAGCAACATTTCGGAGCCGAGGTGGTAGCACTTATCGCGACATCGCTGTAAGCGATCGACGGTCGTCTCGTTTCTTGTTTTTTGGCATGCGCACGCACGTGCACCGCACGACTAGCCGCCCCTTTTACTCCCTTCTCGTCATCGCACAATCGTCATTGTTCTTTTTGCCACTATTATATCACGGGCTGTCTTCTCTGTGTTCGGCCTGTGTACACCGCAAAGAATATTAACGAAAAGATTGAGAGAAACAATAGGAAAAATAATAAGGAAAAGAGAAATTAAGAAAGAAAGAATAAGAAAAAGTGAATGTAAAGAGGAGGCAATAATATTATAAACGTACGAAAATGGGAAAAATGGCAATTGCACCGTTTTGTCGTGGTCACGCTTTGTTCGCCCTACTTCTTTTTTTTTACTATCTTTTCTCTACTTTTTCGTCTTTTACTTCTAATATATATACATATCTATAAATATATCTCTCTATATAAATATATAATATTTAATACGTATGTCTGTATTTGTATACGCCATCGTTCTAAAGCATTCGGACACTGTGGACATTGTCCTTTTTATTGAACAATTTTTGCAAACTGTCTGAGAATCGTTTTCAAAAAATCTATACATGAAGTACATTCGTTTTATAGTGTATATTCAATTTGTTTATGATGTGGTTGCAAAAAGTAATATTTTATTTGTTACATTTGTTTAATAACGAATATTACATTTATTTATGATGTGGTTGCAAAAGGAAATATTTTAGTCCTTATTTTTGGTTCGAGTAAAATGTTTATTGACAATTTTCTAATACTGTTTTTATAATCGGGGACCAACAATTTGGGATTTCACAATAACTTGTTGAAATCTGACCACTTCAAACATGTTTATTAATGATAACAAATGTGGGACACCGATAAATATTCTATTTGTTATTAATAGTGAGAATGTTGGAGTGAAAATATTTACTATTTGTGTTAAATAAACATTGATATTAATATAACGATAAACTGTAATAGTAGAACTAATTTGAGTATAATTTATTTATAAACTATTCATGTCATATCATGAAGAATTTTCAAAGACAACAATGGGTGGTTTTAAAGGCACAAATTTGTTTTGAAAATAGTTCCCAGGCAGTTTCATAAATACAAATAATTTATTGAAATATTTTATTCGACATGTCCCCTTAAAACAATAGAATTACAGTCTTTTATTATTTGGGAGAAAGTACCTCGACCCAAAAAAAAATTAAATTGCTACCAATTTGTTTTATTGATATAGAAAAATATTTACAATATTCTACCGATTTTCTATTCTGATTTTCCTAAACACGTAAAATTGAAAACACGGCTGTGTAAAGCAATTTAAAAGATCTTCAAACAAGTCTAGATATAATTTTTGAATTTATGGAGTGTCCGGATGGTCACTGACGTTGGCGTATAACTTGTCTAACTCTCTCTGTTTAAGGGGGCAGGACAGTTTGACTAATCTAAACGTTAACAATATTTTGGTGGAATAATAAAAAAAAAACATTACATATTCGACTAAATTTTTGTGATTTATTTTAGCACATTACGATGTACAAAAAGCAACATTAAAAAGAAAACAAAACGCTGCTATTTACTTTTTCACGGTATCCTTCTAACTATTTTTCAAACTTTATATCGGTGTGCGTGATTCTTGCCAAACAGAATTAACTGCATCAGAAAATAAAAAGAAGTTCAAAACTGTATAATGCGTCCTTCGATTCGTTTCGACATGACGAACATGAAATGCAGGTGTCATTTTTTATACAGAAGATAGTTTTACAAGTTCCCTTTGTTGTATAAATTATTTGTTGGTTGTTGAGGAGTGGACAAGTGAGGGCCTCTGCTGTACATATACAATCAGTGCTGGATTATGGGATGATTCTCCGCGCATGCGCGATTGTAGCGCCACTAAAGTAAATAATTTCACTAAAATGGGGTACCCTTGGTCGCCCCGCATAATTTTGAAAAGTTACGATTTGATTCTAAAAAATGAATGTATAACACGTATTATGTGTACATGTACACATAATATGTAAATATATATTAATTGCGCATGAAGGAAAGGATACTAAAATAACTTTACACAAAATATATAGTACAAAAATTAAATACTTTATCTGACAAAATCAATTAAAGAATGTCACAGTTTGTTGTTCAGATAAAAGAAACTGCCAGAACCAGTATTCCTAATTAAATATTAATAATAACTTGTCTATAATTCCCACCAATTATAATTCCTTAGTTCCCCACTACTTTCTCTGCAATATACATACGTTACTGGTTCTGGAAGCGCATGCGCGAGAAGCCGTCCCATATCCCACCAGTACGCGCAGTGACGCGTCGTGTAGGCACACGGGGGATTTATTAATTTTCGGCAAAAATGACAATTACATTTCGTGTTTAGCATATCGAATCAAATGGAATTACGTACGTTACAATAGCAGGGGTGGACAACGTTAAAGTCTTAGCCCATTCATAGGAAACTGGTTCACGTCGATTATACCATAGAATATGCAGTTTTAAAGGTTGGAATTTGTTTTATTTTTCATACTTCGAATTGCTGTATTGGAACGAGAAAAATTATCGATTTCTTGAGCATTTCAAACTGTCCTGCCCCCTTAAGCTTGTTGCCATTTTTACGTTCGACTTTTGAAGATTCTTAGTTTTCTGTGCCACCTGTGTTGACCAAACCCGAACTGTATGGTAATCCGCAGGGCGAGTCGAACGAAACGAGGATAGCCGTGGCGAATCAGCGTGCGCACGCCCTGCTCAAGTAAAATGCGTCTCTCTGCCCACGTACCCGTCTCCTCCGAGCCCCAAATAGTCAAATTATATGCATATATATACATATATATAATATACACCAACTCCAGATATAGAAATATATATATACAGGTGTATGTATATATATTATATATATTAATATATCTCAATACGTCGACACACACCCACCACCACCACCACCACTACCACCACAAAAAAAAAAGAAAAGAAAGAACAGAGAAAAGAGAAAAAGAAAAAAAACTCCTTCTTCTGCCTTCTCGTCGTCGGTCGGACACTACGTCACAACCCGTCAACCGAACTCGTTGTACGTCTCCAAAACTCGATCCACAACCTTGTCTATGCTACAACGAACTATGATCATTGTCGGGTCGATATCCCCGTCGCAAGCCTAAACACCTAACACACGTATCGCTAGCGGTGGGACCGTCGCGCGACACTTATCCGGAATTTCGTGCAGAACCAACGGTTTCCCGTTTTGCAAATTTTATTCGGTTTCGAAACTGTGCTTTGAATTCATTTTTGAACATTGATTTTATCCAAAATTGTCACAAAATTTTTGCGACGAGTATTCTTAACATATGCTATAAAAATATTAAATAAATTAATATTATTATTATAATATATTATTAAATAAATTAATATTTTTATATTTTCGAAAACTCTTCCGTTAGCAACGCGTGAAATCCGCAGATTAATAGTCACCGTTCATTAGGCGAATGAATAGCAACGGTTATTTGTTAACGATAATTAATAATAATTTGCTGATTTTATGCACTAACGGTTTGCCACTAAATTCCATTCCATCTTATTTACCGTTCAATATTTAATAACAATATTTAATATTAAATATAAATAACAAAATTTTTTTAATTAATTTTTAATTAATTTCTTTTTGTTTCTGCACGAAAATCCACACCATGAACATCGCTCTCACAACATCCCGAATGGATTGATTCGCCATAGTTTTTGATCATGCTGACGGTCCCATCGCGAATACACCCAGTGTCGTGTATTTAGCAACCTCCTACACGCCGTTCAGTTCTGTACCCCATGTAAACCGCGCCATCTTCTTTTACCGTTGGTGTCGTTCACCTGATTCTACGATAGCTCCACGATATTATTATTACTATTACTGTGATTACTATTATTATTATGTCTACGTACACGTCCAACTGTCGACACAGCTTTAAGACCGTCCAAGAACAATTCCGACTATTTCGAACCTAATTGAATCACTTCTGTACATAACAGTGGTTCTGTGGTCCCCGTCCGTTTCTAGTTCTCTTTATCGGACATTAGGCGGTCTCCACGCTGAAATTTCGATCGTACCGTTAAGCGCGTTGATAATTGTAAGATTTTTTGGACGGGGGCTACGGCCATAGCAATAACGGATCCGAGAGCAAAAGGCGATCTGGAAGCTTTGATCGACGGTTTATATTTCTACACGTACGATGATGTCGCATTTAACCTTTTGGAAATCTCATTTGTCGGATGAAACCCTGCAGGATCGTCGTCGTCGTCGCTGTCGTTGTCGTCGTTCGTTGTCGTTGCGTATAACCACGTCTCGGTCTTTCTTTTTTGTACGTATTCTCCTCGCTGGCCGTCGGAACGGCTCCCACAATGCTCCACAATGTTCCACAATGTCTCACAACGTCCACTGTCCCACTTACAACGTGTCGCAATAACTACTATGTGATCCAAAACTGTCTAACCAAATACTCCACAATCTTCCCACAAAGTGACCCACAAAAAATTGACACACAACGCACTTGGGTCTGTCCACAATTGTCCACAAAAAAAAAACCGACCCGCGTGTCCCACAAAAAGAACAGCCCACACGACCCACAAATGTATTTACAAAATTGCCCACAAACAGGTGCAACAATCAGTCTCTAAATTCACACAAAGACAGAGTGGACAGGATACTCTCAGATTTAATTTGTGGGTAACTAACATAGCCCACAAATGTGGAAAAAGAAATTGTTCGCGCAGAGTTTTCATTCGGTTTACCATAGTGCGAAGTTCCGTCGACTCGTATTTCCGCGAGCTAGCAGAAAAGAAGTTGCGAAAGCGAATACTTTTGTGGGCTATTTTACGAAGTTTTTGCGGTACGTGTCCGAAGGAAGAGAGAGAGAGAGAGATAGATGGGCCGCGATTAGAGCGAACGACGACGAAGCGGGTTTCCGGTCTAGAGAGACGATCGCGGCAGTGACACTGACCGGAAGATGACATGACTTCGACGAATAACGAAATGTTATCCCGACGACACCGCACGGCTGAACCGCAATGAGTTCTGGGTTACGATCTTTCGTTTGTTTGTTTTTTTGGCACGCAGGGCGAATCGAACGAGACGAGGATAAAGGTGGCCAACGAGCGAGCCCATCAGCTACTCAAGTAAGGCCACTCTCGACCACCCGCACCCTGTCGGCCACCAACAGCACCAATTATACCATCACCACTATCACCATCATCACCACCACCACCACTATCACATCGAACAACAACAACAGAAACAACAGCTACAATTACAACAACAACAACAACAGCAACAATGTCAGGGTCAACAATAAAACCAGCATCATCGACCATCACTGACACGCTCGGTTACTCTCGATCACTGGTCCCCGACGTTCATTATTTTCTCCTGTCGTTAATCGTCGCTAGACCGCGGGTCTTCGTGCAATTTCACTCGACAAGCATCGGTCCGGTGCCGTGAAACAAATCGTAACGGCCACTCTCGAGTTTGTATAGTATTTTCTCTAAACCGTGTTGAATTTACCCCCGTGGCCCGGGTAACGACGGTAGTCGGGTCTCGAACGGAATCTCGGAAAGTCTCTTTAGAAAATTCTCAGCCGAGTCTGAAACAGAGAAATCGTAGCAGATTGTTTAGCAATAAAACTAACCGGAACGAGGAGACACGGGGCGCGTGTGTAGTAGATTTTTACATAAAGCCGTATATCTCTCTGAATACTATATAAATCTCTGATAAAAAAAAAAAAAAAGATCTGCGAGAGTTAGGTTAATAGTGTTACCGCAGGGTTTTTCCTGCATTTTATATAGATAAGGTGTACGGGTACAGCAAAACCGCGACACGCTCTGTGCTATTTAATCTGCTGAAATTATTCGCACAAGAAAACATAGAGAAAAAAAATTGAAAAAATACAACGGAAAATCTTACAATATTTATCGTGTTCCGGAGAGTCAAGTAAATCAATTTCAATGGCGATACGTTTGCGCAATAACACACGAGAAACAATAATGTTAACGAGTTTAGCTAGCGATTATTATTATTCTCCGCTCCGGCGATTACATAACCTAAACGAAGTATTTCCAACGAACTCTTCCGCACGAAGATCCGCAGCGCTGGCAGATAAAGTAGATCAATTCCGCGGAGAATACACGTCCGATCACGATCGAACTCGTTCGATCTCGAAAGCCCAACGAAGAAAAAAAAAACCCCGGGTGTCGCAGTATTCTCGCAAATGTTTGTTTTTTCGCGGAGAGCTGGCTCTCGGATTACTTTTCGTTCGGGCGCTGATCCCGCGACCATAACCCCCAAAAACTCGCGGTTCACGTTGCTCGCCGACAAAAAGCAGCCTCTCCTCCGAAACACCGTCTTTAACCCTTAAGTGGGCAAATTTCACCTTCGTAGAGTTGCTAGTTGTTAAACAAAAAGAAAGAGTATTAGAGAAAGAGAGAGGGAGAGGGAGAGAGAAAGAGATGGAATCTCTAACGCGGAAACAAGATGAAGGCTATTTCCGAATCGTCTGTTGCGAATTAAAGAAAAGAAAAAAAAAATAAATAAATCGCGAGACGATCTTGTCGGTCGCGAAAAAAGTCAATTTTTAGCGAGCGAGTAGCGGACACGCGTGTTTCTGCTTTGCGAGCCGAGCCAGAGCAAATAAAGAGAGAAAGAGAGAGCGAGAGAAAGTAAGAGAGAGAGAGAGAGAGAGAGAGAGAGAGAGAAAGCTCTATTGTAATAAACTGTTTCGCCTATAACGTGCACGTTTATCCAAGTTCTTCCTCTCGCGATTAGCCTTATCAACGATTCGACTCGAGAAACGTTTTTAATCTTGAACAAATAAACGACGAAAATAGCCAAAAAAAAATAAATAAATAAAAAGTAACATGCATACACACGTACACACAGAAATGAAAAAAAGTATTAAGAAGATTATATTATATATTATACATTATAAAGAGAATAACGAGAGAGAGAGAGACGACGACGATTTAAGTAACATATAGGGAAAAATAGAATCTTCTTAGAAGTTAATGTACAAAAACAATGAAAATGAACGAGCATTCGAATACGAGAACAGTGCGCACCTGTTTAAGGGTTAAAGATTACCTACCGACGGACACCTCGCACCGTGAAACACCTTAGATTGCGGATCTATGTTGCAACTATTCCGTGACCGAAGCGATTTTGGCGTGTTTTTGTTCTATTTGTTAACCCTCCGTTCGAGACCTGCGTCGTTTATGTCCGGAGTGAAATTTCAGTTGTTAATTCTTTGTAATATTTGTTTACACGTTAAACGGAGAGCCTGGATTATAAAATAATGTTTTATATAATTTCTGTAAAAAAATGTTCGTGCGGTCTTAATAGAATTGATAAGCAAATTTTGTTTGTGCACTATTATGTCCTTGCATTTAAAGTTTGATAATAGGGAATAGCGAAGCGACGCAAAATTGCTTAACCTTTGCACGGTTGTAATATTCAAATAAGAACTTTCAAACACGTTCCGAATTTTTTGTTAGATTTCTTTGGAACTTAGAAGAGTAAGCAAACTGAAAAAACATTCTGGGTACTGGAGTCTTTATCTGAATATTACCATTGTAGAATGTTTGAAGTACTAATATATTAATCTCTTCAGAACTTAAAACAGTGATCGAATTCTAAAAGAAATTCTGATACACTTATAGAAGTCCCTAATTGAATATTACCATTGCAAATGTTTAAAGCATTAACATATTAATTTCTTCAGAACTTAGAACAGTGAAAAAATTCTGGGACATTTATCAAAGTTCCTATTTGAATATTACCATTGCAAACATTTGAAGCATTAACATATTAATGTCTTCAGAACTTAGAACAGTGAAAAAATTCTAAAAAAAATTCTAGGACATATATCAAAGTCCCTATTAAAATATTACCATTGCAAACATTTGAAGCATTAACATATTAATCGTTTGAGAACAGTAAACAAGTGAACATGAACGACCCAGTGTGCAGACATGATCGAAAATGAAATAGTTATAGATGAAGTAGCGGACGGAGTGTTGTTGAGGTTATGAAATTAATTCGAACGTATCTTCTGCTTGTTGTAACCGATCGAAACGATTATTATTTTGCACGAAGTATCCGCAGTCTACGCATACGTACATGCACCCATATATATACATAACACAGACACGATTGTACACGAACTCACGGAAGAGAATAGGAACACATTGGTTGTACTGGGAGCACAACACACGCGTGTACATTCTCACATGCATACACACGTACAACGGTGCCGCTAAGGACACGCGTCTCCTCGTTAGAGACACGGACAGAGAATGTACACGCGAGAGGACAACACATAGAGGGGGCTATCGAGGCGCATATAGTGCCGCGTATGCGAACGGGTGCCATAAATACACCGATCATACACCGGTACATAAACACCGCAGGATCATAGACACGAGGATGCAGCTTACTGGTTCAAACTTTGCAACACGCTGCGGAGAGAATCGATGGGAACCGGTTGAAAGGTCAACTTTGTTGGAACAGTGTCAGTAAAGGTGACACTACGGTCACCTCCCACAATTCCGCGTTGGCTGGGAATTCTCATTCAGTTTGGTATATCAACGGCCAGAGACCGATGGGGAATATTATTTCGTAGTGAAAAGGGCAGTTTCAAATGAAATTCTTTATTCACGACGTCGACGAAAATAGTCGAATAAATAGAGACACGCTATCTTATGAAAATTATGCATACATAAATAACGAAGCTGTTTTAATTTCATGAAAATCGTCCTTAAATTGATTAACACTTTAACAAAACAGCCCATCTCCTTTTCACAATCGAATATACAATGCACCATAACCTGAATCAACTTCAATCCGATCGAACACTTAATACAATTTCTGACCGGTATTGTTTAATCCAATCACCGTCAAGTTCAAACTGAATCGAACACCCAGTATTAAACATAATAAAACGACACTTTTCCGTAACAAACAATATACAATTAACATCAACAAAAAAAAAAGCAACGTTCCAATCGATCAATAAATTCAATATTTGTTAATCCATATTTAATTAGTGAACGGAATTCCATCCGTAAGCGTTTGCAAATTTTTTGGCCAGTGGTGTACACACAAAGCGCACACATATATGCATATATATATACATATATATATATATATAAAAATAAATACAGGATGACCCAAAAATCGTGCGACTTTATCCCCTTAGCGAAAACATTGCCGCGCGCTTTCGTCTCCGAGTTGCCAAAGCGCGGGACCAATCGGAGCGCGACTATCGCGAGCCGCCATTAGACGCCCCCTGATTGGTCCGCGTTTCAACGCCGATAACTCGAGAACGAATCCGCGAATCGCATTTCCGCAAAGGGAAAAGTTTCGTCGATTAATTCAAAGAACTCAAATATCTTTTGGGACATCCTGTACACGTATACGCATACTCCCACGCACACACACACATACAATCGCAGACAGAGGGAAAGGGAAATAATAGCGTAGACCGCACAGCGTGTGGGTACGATACATACGCACAGCGAGCCCCCCGAAAACAAAGTATGTAGGCGATACGTACCGTGTAATTTGTTATCGCGATTATAGCGTTTACGACCAAGATATCCGTGTACAGTAGTAGATCGATACGTAGGTAAACGGACGCGCGCGCGGCAATCTCGAAGCGGTTAGAAGCGAGCGAGAGGATTGTCTGGCGGCGACAAAGAGGACACACGCGCCCCGACAAAGCGTGTCCGGATCGACGAAAGACAAAGACCAGCGGAGGCACGGGAGGATCGGGATATCGAAACCTGTTAAGAAACCGTGCTCTTTGTCGCTCGGCGGATCGACGCGCCATTGTCTCGCGTCGACAAAGGGAGACGACATTGTCAGCGCGGATTAAACCTCCCCGCGCAAATCGTACCGGCTGTAATTAAATCCTTGCGGAAATTCGTTGGACATCGGTGTTGCTTGCGCAGAAGACTAATCGCGTACCGGTCTCTATTATTTATTTTGTATTTGTCAAAATTATGCTTCGGTAAAATTTATTTATTTCATTATTTATGCACGGTTGTTATGGAACAAAACATGGATTCGGTTTTTGAGGTTAGTTGTATTGGTGGATATTGTTGGATTATATTCGGCTTTGTCATGCGGAGGGAAAATATAATTTTGTATGCATTTTCATAAAAAGAAAAATGTCGATAATAGTTCTGCGTGAAGTTTGCTGCAACACACGTTAGGCGCGCAAGGTAACCTCTTTGGTAATGGCTAGGATCAACAAAGAGGATACATTGTCAGGCCAGCATGGCGCAGCATGTAAAAGTAACCGATGCGAAGAAGTACTACGAGAACTTGACGTTTCCATCAAAATTGTCAATGGCAGTCTTCTTTGTCGCTCGCTGTACACACATAAGGGGCTCAGGGAGACCTTTATGGTAATTGTCCAGCACCGACAAAGAGGACATATTGTTAGACTAAC
>CM052097.1:23864460-23876170 GCA_028453745.1 Agapostemon virescens | reverse complement strand
CGGTAGAACCGAGAGGTAGACTCAAATAAATGGAAATAAAATAGTGCAGCGAATGAAATGATAACTGGTTCGATTATACCCACTGCTCTTCCAGTCGCGGCCCGTTTTCGTGCTCTTTGGGGCCCTGGATCGCCAACTTCAACCAGGGCACATGAAACCAGTCCTCGTAGCCGGTGTCCCCGCAGCATTCGAACTCCGTTTGCACGGCGTCGACGCGTTCCTTCACCGTCACGTCGCTGCCATACTTTTGAATAGCCTGCATCAGGCCGTCGCGACTCTTCTGCTGGAAACCGCTCAGCAAGGCCAGATAGGTAGCATTTAGCACGGTTACCAAGAACCCTGATAGCAGACAGGCGATCACGTGGAAAAACAGCAGACGGTTTGCCACCCTTTGAAGCTCGTCGACCTTTTGCTCTTCTTCGAGGTCTGCTCTCGAGGACTCCATCCGCAAGGAGAGGCAGGATTTCAGGCCCAGGATGTAGGCAGGGGTGCAGAGAACAGCGGAGGAGATGATCACCGTCGTCCAAACGTAACCGTCACCTGCTCGACGTGATCTGCTTTAATAGTTATTGATCTGGTTCGTGCTGCCAGACGTCGGCCGAGATAGTTGAATTTTAATTTCAATTGTTCAAACATCAAATCAATAAACTGATAAGTGGATTGACAGATAGAAGAATGTATAAAAAAAATATGGAGACAATAAATTGATAGATGGAAGGATGTCAAGAGCAGAATCAGTAAATTGATAATTGTCAAGATGTACAATAACGGACGTCCAAGCAAATATAACTGAAAAAGACGGAATCAGTTGATTGAAGATGGCAGAAAGAATTAAACTGATTTAAAGACGCTAATTATATTATTTTTGGCTCAATGAAATTATTTTTATAATGATCTGTAGTCGTTTTATAAGGGAAGCCATCATGTTTGAGGTTAGAAGTTGTTGGAGAGCTAACCTGGAGAAACGAGGTTCAGGTAATCGCCGAAACCTCTTCCGAACCGCACTGCCCAGACAATGGCAACGGCAACGGCGATTAGGCCAGCCAAATTCATGGAGGACACGGTCGCATACAGTGCTTTTATAGAGCCCCAGTTGTAAACATAATTTACAGGGCCCATGAATTGTGCGGTTTATGGTGGACGATCGTCATTCGTGTTCGAGCTGTCATCGTAAACAGGCTGCGCAGTTCTTTCGCAATGAAATCCGTCGTCTGCTGGTCAAGGACCGCCTGAAGTCGCATGCGAATATCCGTTTCTTGTGCGCAACTTCAGGATACCTTAGAGCATCAAATTGCCACGTTTCGTTCGCGAGGTTATATTAAAAATGTCAGGTTGTTTTTTTTTTAAATTTAAAAACATCGCTCGACAGTAGAAATTATATTTATTTATTTCTTATAATTCACTTGTACTCGGTACCGTGCAGTGTGGTACAAAGTAACATTAATAGCAATGGTCTCGTGGTGTTATATGAGTAAAAATACAGACGATAGTACAATTAATAAAATTAGTATGTTCTTACAGTGACTGTATATCGATAAGTGATATTAAAAATATATATATATATGTATACGCGTGTGTATATACACATATATATATATATAATATACATGTATTCGTGTGATGCGGCGGTTAATCGAAATAAAATGGTCTCGTAAAGATCGATCGCCCCTTGGTAAAAAATATATATATATATTTATACATACACACATACACGTATTTCTAACAACTGATAATCGGGATTGGCCTTGTTAAAAACTATAAAAAACAGTAACAACAATGACGACGGGGCACGCAACAAAATCCGTTCATGCCGCGGCTGGTCTCGTCCGTGGCCGCCATCACGGGAAAATCGGTGGCCACGCGTTTCCATTCGCGATTTCCTATCATTTCTCAATTATTCTTTTTCTTTGATCCGTGTTGTCGTACACGGTCGAGAAAATCGCACAGGAAACGCTCGGGTGGCTCTAAATGCGTTTGCTGTCGATGCGAGAACAGCGGTCAGGTTGTTAAACATGAAATGTCCGAATTTTTCATTTAGTATTGTAACGAGACACTCGAAAAAATTCTCAATGCTTTTCTGAGGATATTTTCTGAAGATCATCTTGATGCAAAAGCTGTTTCGACTTCAATGTTTGGTTTTTTAGTATTTGTATAAAAGCACAGAGTCTATAACAGGACCTTCGATGTGAACCTTCTATTATTTTATAAAAGTCAATTATAAAGAGTATCTTAAAAAGATTTATTGTTGGCTTTTGGTATTTTATAAAAGCGCAGAATCTGTTACACGATCTTCGACGTTTAACCCTTTTGGTGTTTTATAAAATTAGTCTACGGTAAAGAGTATATTAAAAACATTCTCACAAAATCTTCTAAATTCTAATGTTCTAATTGATAATGTGTTCTTCTCAAAAGTCATTCGCACATTTATAGCTGTATTATGCATCGTTCTAATACATTTTACTGCATTCGGTGCAAGCTCTGTAAGCTCTCGCCCGTTGACCAAGGATCTGTTTTATAAAATACCAAGCTTTGCAATGTCAATCTTGGAATACACCCACTTTTTAAATTGTTCTTGTGAATACAATAAGAAATGCAACTGAAATATATCTGCCCCACAATTGCAATTGGACATTGCGTATACAACAACCCAATACCAACAGACTGCAGATCTTAACGCAAACTTAAATTTCTGTAAATTGACAATTCCCAGACTTCCGTTCTCGAGTCTGCATGTTTTTCACGGCTTTGCATAATGTCCGAGAAAGATATGGAAAAACTGTAACCAAAGAAAACAAATTAAATAAAATTCACGCCCCTGTTCATAAATGACACAACAAAAAAAGAAAAGGATTCTCACAAAAATTTCTGCGTGCGTGTTAAAGATCCGCAGTTCGACACCGAACATGCTTGTAATTGTCTAAACGAAATCTAACGAGGACCGTTTTCCATGGGCGGCCACCTAACAACTATAGCTTCCTAAAAACTGCATTGGCACTTTCATCGCGCGATCAATGGATCATCGAACCGCCCTTATCCCGAGACGAAACGACGTTCGCGGGATTATCAGTGGACAATATCCGTCTCTGGACCATGCCTCGATCTTCTAGACGACGTTTATCTACAAAATAAGATCCGCCATCTTAACACTGGAACTATCGAACCAGCCAATCGCCTCTGTCTCCTTCGAATCAACCGGGAAATTTAAATTCCGTTTCTCTGCCACTTTGGAAACTCTCTCGCGTTTTAAAATCCTTAACTGAAACCTCGACGAACAACGCCAGCCCACGAATGTGAGGTCTTAATAATTCTAAACAGTAAAATAGACTGTCTTACTTATTTAGTACCCGAAATAATATTTTACCCAGCCCGAATTTCACTACGCGAGTCGTCGAATGCAAACGTACACGATTGTATAATATACGCAAATGATCTGGCAATTTATTTTATACTGATTAATAATTTAAGAACCGTCTCAGAGCCGCGAGAAATCAATCTCGAATATTTGCAATGGAAGCGGACAAGTCGATTGTTTAACGATTAATCAATTTCCTCAGAAAGCACCCATTTTTGCAAACCACTACGAAATGGTCGTTTAGATTGGTTGATAGTTTCAGCGTCAAACGACCGTTGATATACACCAATCGCGGTTACACTGTGGATTCATAACAACATAACTCGCATCCGAATTTACCTACCGGAGTCATTAAACAATTATTTAAGAAATTCCAAAAATCTACAAGAAATAGCGGTGATTCCGATACCATGACTTGCTTTGCGCAGTCTGGAGGACAAGTTCTGCCGTTGGTGTCAGGAAGAGGGCAGACCTAACCTCGTTTTCATCACGACAACACTAACGATAGCTACCTGTCAAACATTTGGCATTGTAATCTGGTCTCCAGAGTTTGGTGTCAGATTTATAGCAGTTTGCTTATTGGGTATAACGTATATCTATATAATATAATAATCACATATATAATGTAAGTATATTAATAGATCAAACCAACAAGTCTCAAATAATGAAACAATCCATCTACTTGGAAGGTTAAGTTTTACTAAAATAGAAGAAGGCTTCTGAACTGCTTTCTGACACGCCATAGTGATGTATACTATTCGATTAGACTTCCGGTAAGTGAAGCGTCAATTTTAATGGCAAAAGAGACTCGATAAATTTTCTTGTTCGGATGAAATTAAATAAGATCCACAGTCTAATCGCAAGGTGTTGACATTGCATTTTCTTCGGCGGTTCTCGTCGAACTTTTCAGGTGTTCTACACAAGCTCTCGGTCCAGGAGGGTCCCGAACAGGTCCGGTTGCACCTGCAGCAGCCCGCTACTCGTCATACTCGGATCGTAATCGAAATTTTCGAAGTTGATCATCGTAGAGGACGGCGAGACCAATGATCCCTCGCCGATGAACGTTCCCGGCAGCCGCTTTCTCGATTCCGGGCTCAGCTGATCGTACGATCCTGTCGATCCTCCTGATGGAGGACACTGAGGCACCATTTGGTTCTCCAGATTGATGGACAATGGCGTCGTCAAGCTTTTCGGAAGCTTCGTAGGCACGTTGCGAGACTCCATCAAGTTCTCCTGCAATTCACAATCAAAATTACTATGCTGATAGCACTCTTTAACTGGCTACACTCGACCAGTAACATTTTAATGGATAGTAACATTTTTTATGGGACAATACTAACAAGCTAGACAATTATTTCTTAGAGGAGACTAGTCTATAGACTCCTCCCAATGCGAAGATATTTTTCTTTAACTTGGGAAGAGGTTAGATGTAAATCATTTTTCAAGAGAGCGAGGTTTTCGTCGAGTACCGGTTCTCGTGCATGCTTTCTTAACTTTAACAATTTTTGTACAATAAAGATGTTAAAAATTGGCAAATGTTTGTTGTGCAGAACGATTCTACAGACTCTTCTGAAGAGAATGGTATTTTTGTTTGTGACATTGTAAATATGTAAACAGGCTTACATAATTTTTTAAAAAAACTTTGACAATTCAATTTTACAATTGAAGTGTAAGGCCTACACAGATATCCTTTAGTGGAAATGACTGTACAGACCTCCGCGAAAGCGATGGAATTTATTTCGGTACCATAACGACCGGTTAAGATTGTTTAAACAATATTCAAAGCGTCCGAGCACCACCGACGTACACAGATACACCAGTCGCTCGCGGTGCTCGTTACTTGCTTGCGCTAATTAAATCAATTGAACTGCCACACAAGCGTGCTGCGTTTCGTCCGAATAGCAGGAAAAATAGGATACTCTCATAATCAAGAAGCAACGTCTAATCACGTACCGCTGCACAGTCGCATCTCGCCCTGACACTCAAAAAGAAAAAAAGAAAAGAACAAGGCCACGTATCGTGGAGGCTTTCGTTACATAATTCCAACAGCAAACTACAATCAACAAAACTTATCTTCTCTAAACATTAAACATCTAACTCTACAAACAGCCGTTCAAAAAAAAAAAAAATCACAAGCCCCCATACAACCCTATCTCATAATACCAGCATAATTTAAACAATAAACAATTAAAAAATCGACATGCTCTTTGTCGTTCAATAATAATTTATCCAATCATTTGGAATGAACAAAATCTACAATTAAAAAAAGAAAAAACGATAACACGGTCAATGCTTTTTTTTTACAGCCCGCCATAACCTATCAATCGAACGACTAGCAACAATGTAAACGGTCGTCGAGGAATTAAAAACTCTACATTGGATCCTCGAGAAAGAACAATAATTTTAATTTAAAAAAAAAAAAAACAAAAAATAAAAGAGAAAACACAATACAGATGGAGCGGTAGGGATGAGAGAGGAGGAAACGAAACGCAGCAGTACAGGTGGTTCGATGTTCAATGTTCAATGTATTTCTTCCTTTTCGTCTTGACAATCTTCAATCAACAATTCCATATACTTTGCAAGTAGAGAATACATAACACGTGGCTCTGACGCCGACGGTACTCGACGAAAACATTCTCGTGTAATCTTATGCCGCGGGCTATAGTTCCCGGGACACACCCCGGTCGCTCGATCATGCTCGTTTCTCTTCGTGTCCCTTCGCTCGCCGAAGAGACTGTATCACTCGATAATCATCTCACGACCCAGCGACCGGAGTTCCCTCTCGAAGGAGGAGTTCAAACCGTTCCTCGAGCTCTCGCGCGAAGCACTTCCGGAGCGGACCTAACACGGAAACGTGAGCATGGCGATTGTACCCAGTTTATTCAGTCTGCTCTTGATTTGCTACCAATTTGGCGCCATTTGTTTTCACGTTAAGTTTGAGATTTTGGCGCGAAGTTTGAAGCATGCCGAACCCGAGGGCAAGTCAGTGTTGAAATAAAATATAAAATTATACGGGGCGGTTCATTTAAAAGATTTAGATCTAATGATATTAATTTAGACCTAAATCTTAGAAAGATTTTTGAAATTGCATTTTTAAAAATAGCAAACAACCAAAAAATTAGGGTCACAGTAGTGTTTTTGAATAGAACCATGTATTGTATACATAATAGGTTCGCTTTTGACGCGACCGAGCTGCCCTCTGCACGGTTTGGCATGGCGGGAACTTTGCATTTGAACTCCGCGCCATCTGCTTCTGCATTAGGGATTGATCGACAAGTTTCAGCCACAAATTTGTAGCAAATGCGGATCAATTTCTGCTCCGAGCAGGTCTTGGCACCAAAATGGCCGCCTTTTGGTAGCAGAGCACGATACAAACGTCCAGAGAAATTTAGGTGGCCATACCGGTTCACGCAGATCAAGATACAAAATTCACCGGTGAACGTTCAACGTTCGTTACAATGCATCGCGACGCCTGATTCGTTCCGAAGGGTTCACAGGTTGTCCAGTTCAAGTGTACACACGCGATCGCTTCCCTGAGCAAATGCGAGGGCATGTTTCAGAGGAATACGGCAGTGATTGACTTGGGGAAGGTCCTTCGAAGGCCATATTCAAATTTCAAAATGGAATTCTTTCCGTTGCGTATTTTTGTAGGTTAGGTTCAACCGCACTTTTATTGCTTACACTTTTATATTGCACGGACTGCTGTTAACCCTCTTCACTCGAAATTATTTTCATTCTACACGATTTTCACTGTAGCTTAAACGTTTTCCAACTTACATTAATATTGCATTAACATTCTTAAATGATGACTGCCCACAGAAAAATATGACTAGCATTTTCTCAAGAACTACGTTCTCTGAAAGTTTTACCAAAGCCTGAAGACACGTCAAAGCCCAGTTAACTTTTTAAACATAATTCAATAATCCATCCGAAGCACTTACTGGGATTATTTACAATTAGCTACTCCCCACCATTTCAATGACCTTGAAACATGTTGCAACCCTCCATTAGAAACATTAAGAATATCACGTGTAGTATCAAATATATTTTTTGGTAAATTCTCGGTACAATCAGAGGACCATGTATGCACAGACAGAAGTTGTTGTTCACAATACGTTTCAAGGTCGTTGAAACTTTAAGATCTACTGCACCACGTGGACCATCATCGAACACAAACTTCCATTTGAAAATTTTCCACAATCTTGACCTTCCATACATAAAATCAAGAACTTAAAATTGAATATAGGGCAGTAGCTCTTCATAAACGACGACTAAAAACAAATTTCCATTTTAAACTTTATACAAGACCTAGGAACTTTGTAGTCTACAATCTTGACCTTGACGATACACTTCAAGGTCCTCAAAATACAAAGAGCAGACGGGGTCCCCACAAATGACAACTAAACACAAATTTCCATTTTGAACTTTAGACGAGACCTTTGCAGGACCTTTGTAGTCTACAATCTTGAAGATACACTTCAAGGTCCTCAAAATTTAACAAAAATCAAAGGGTCTCTCCAAACAACCCCAAACATGATTTTACACTTCAAACTCTAAATCAGACCCTCATAGAGCTTCCCGTTGCTCACAATCCAGACCCTGAACTCACAAATCCAGGTCCTGAAAGTTGGTAGCAGCTCTAGACCAACGACCCCAACCTGAATGTTCATTTCAAAGTTTAAATCAGACCACGGTCCTCAAAACCGGATGAAGAGCACAAGCTCATCCTAACCGCCCATCAAACATAACCTCTACTCCAAAGTTCTACCTAGCCTCCCTATAACATTCTCTCGCATAGGCATTTCACCCGCTCGCAGAACTTGATGGCGCGTGTGTACATTTGAACCAGCGACTCTGCACCGACCGGAAACGAAGAGAGACATAAAGAGAGAGAGTGTTGTCAGAGATTAAACGAGAGAGAGACAGAGAGAGAGAAAGAGAGAGGCAATCCAACGGGTGGGTCCGCTCCTCCGGCTCACGTGCTCGCGATGCTCTTCGAGGGCTTCGGTTTCGCGAAGCACACGTATCCCGCACTCACGTCGCAGCCGGACACCAGTAGGTTCATCAGCACGCTGTTGCACCCGGTCGAGTTCCTCTCCGCGCTTCTTTCAGCCCCGTCCCCGCCTCCCCCGCCCTCGCAACCGCCGCCCCCGCTGTCCCCTTCACCCTCGTCGATGCCAAGATCCCTGGCGTCGTTTCTCCTGTGGTTGCCGTTGAGACAGTCGCCCTGGTAGCCGCCTGTGCTCCTCTGCACCGTCTGCTGGGACACTAGCCGGCGCAGCAGCTGGCTGCCGCCCATGCCCACAGGCTTCCTAGGCATGGACGGCTGCTGCTTGCCCAGCAGATGCTCCTCCAGCACCAGGGGACCGCCCCGACGAACCTGATCGTCGCACTTGATCCTCTTCGTCTCGGTCCCCGTTTCCAGCGAGGCGGCGTGGATCCGTTTGTTCGGTCTATCCAACTTGGAGGTCCAGTGGCTGATGTCCAGGCCGGTGTCTGTGAAAATTGAATAGGTTAGAATGGTCTCGTGGAATGGTCAGGGCCAGATGGGGTACTCACTTTTTCTGGGGATTTGACCAAGCACCTGCACCGGGTTCACCAGACCGCCACCGTGGTCGTTGTACTTCCTAGACACCACCTGGTCCGTTTTCAGCAGCTGCGCTAGACTCGAGTCGGACATCCTCTGGTCCTTTTCGTCTAGCATCCTGGAACGTTGGCAAGTGTGATTAGGATTGTCTGGGGAGAAGTTGCGGTGCTGCGTTAGGCGAGTGAATCTTTGTCAGATGACTAGGGGAGTCTTTGTGCATTGAGTTAGGATCAGTTTTGGCTACTTTGCGGTGGGGTATCGAAGTTGCCCAGCTGCTTCCTTTGCATTTACTCGGATGGAAAAGTATGTATGTATAGCCTGAGCCGTTTTCTTTGATGTGGAAAAAGAATCAAGTCTGCTGGGGGACCCGTTGGTAAGGGTCCTAACCCAAACCTAACCTAGACCTGGCAGACCCTACCTTAGACGCTCAGATATTGGAAGGTGGTTAAGGACGGTGTGTACTAGCGAGAAAGTCTCGGCCTATTGTCCCTCTGTCGGTGAGCGCAGGAGATAGAGACTCAATATTAAAACCCTTAAAATTTTAAGTGTGAATTGCAAGTCTTTGGCATTGAATTAGGACCACTATTAGAACGCAAGAGTTACAGCTAGATAGAGGCGATGTTTCTACGTGATTTGAATCCAATGACTGTTCAAATTGCAGTATTTGTCATTGTACAAGTGTGTGCACAAGTTTTCGAGTTAACACTGAACCTACCACAGCATTTTACAATTATGGAAGTTTACAAAGATGGCTTCGTTGCAATTGATTTCTTGATTTGAACGTATATTGTAATTTATGTGCAAAATCTAAATGATTTTCGTTGCCGTTACAAGGTAATGCAAATTAGCCAAAAGTAGATTTAGTGTTAACGGAATGTCACAGAGGTCGCCTAACGCAGGATCAGGGAGTGTACCATTTTGGACAGTTCTTTTCCGTGGTCTGTGGCGGACTCCACATGACCATGTCGTCGCTGATTAGGAGATCTAACGCCTCGTCTTGGTCTGACATAGGTATGTAGGGAGCTCTTAATGCTAATTCATCGTCTGCTATACTATCGCTGAGGCCTAGCATCAGCATCTCGTCTTCGGATAGACCTTCAGCACCGCTGCCACCTGTTGGACTGCCCAGGGAGTCTATGCTTCTTCCTGGACTCTGCGAAATAAGAATAATCATTATAAACTTTACGTGAACGATATCCAATCGAAACTTATATAATGTTATTAATTTTTTGTTAACCTGCCCTTGTAAACTAATCTTAAGTATACCTATAGTCAACACGTTGATCATACTGTAATTGTATGGTTAAGTTCTGGAAATTGTATGTTTAGATTTAGATTATTAGATCAATGTGTTGATAAACTTGTACATTGCTAATAACATTTATAAAGAAAACAATAACACAGAAGAATTAGGAATAATAATTGGAGATGTGAAGATGAAAGAATAAAGACAGAGATATAGGTTGTGTACCATTAAGGTAGGAAGTGTACAAAGATTGATTGAATAATTACAAATGAAGATTGAATACTGAAGAACAGTGGATAGAGAATGGGGCTTAAGGGCTAAAGAATGAAGGTTGAAAATTGATATGTGTGAAAAATGTATATTGAAGAAATATATATTAAGGGAGTAAGGGATGTACATTGTACACTGAGGCTGGGTAAACAATGTACATTGAAGGTTGTGGAATGAATTGAAGGATGAGGAATGAGAATTAGAGAATGAAGAATGATGAACAAAAATTAGGGCCTGAAGGATGAAGAATAAAAATTGAAGGTTGAAGAGTGAAGAATAAGAATCAGAGATTGAAGGGTGAAGAATAAAAATTGAACGTTGAAGGATGAAGAATAAGAATTAGAAATAGAAGGATGAAGAATAAGAATTAGAGATTGAAGGGTGAAGAATAAAAATTGAAGGTTGAAGGATGAAGAATAAGAATTAGAGATTGAAGGATGAAGAATAAAAATTGAAGGTTGAAGAGTGAAGAATAAGAATTGGAGACTTAAGGATGAAGAGTAAAAATTGAAGGCTGATAGATGCAAAAAGGAAAACCAATTTATGAAATGTGCAGATTCAACACAGGCCAATAAAGTTGCGACAAGTCTGAAGGATGAAGTATGACAAGTCTGAAGGATGAAGTATGACAAGTCTGAAGGATGAAGTATGACAGTCTGAAGGATAAAGTCCACAGTTTGAAGATGAAAGGAAGGACCGGTGGAGCTGGAATTCTCTGAGTCAATGAATTCTACGATGAAAAAAGCTCTGCCGCCATCGCACCATTCCTCAAGTAACCCAGCGATCGTACTTGTCGGTATTTGACGAGGGAGGGCGACACGGTGTTAGGGTCGATGCTGCACGGGCTGCTGGGTGAATCCCCGTACATGAAGGGATCGCTATCAGCGAGGGACTCTCCCAGTCCCTTGTTCCTAGCGTCTCCGAGGTCGGTGTCCTTCAGAGGATCGCCAAAGTCCGTGGAGCGTAATTCCGTGGCTAGACCGGCGCTCGGGCTGAGCAGGGGACAATAGTTGTCGTTGCCGAGGATGAACTCGTCGAGCATGTCCGATAGGAAAGGTGTGTCTTCCAGAGGTACGCAGACGTCGCCAGGTGTGGGCGCCAGATGCGTCAGGTCCTCCGGTTCGTCCTTCAACACTGCAACGGAAGAAGAGGCGTCACGACTAGGAAGATTCGCTCGAATGCTCTGCATTCGCTGCCGGAACCGATAGGTTATGTCAGCGGTAAATTAGGAACCGATAGGTTATGTTAGCGCTAG
>CM052097.1:23801191-23863960 GCA_028453745.1 Agapostemon virescens | reverse complement strand
TCATACCATGATTTCGATTGCTATGATAAGATCCAGTCGGTTTCATACCAGGAATAAATGGCTATATTTGTTACTCGTACGTCAATAATGCATAATTTCACAGTACAAGTCTGATGCATCACTGAAAACACTTTGAGACAAATTGCGTACTGTGTTCCTTGCTTGCCTAGCTGTGAAATGCAAAATGACTTACAAAAACAAACTAAAATAGAAGAGTAACGATTCTTTGTCATGATGTTACTACCTTAATAATAATGAAATAAAAGTACAACTAAAATAACCATGAAAAACAAATTAAAATACCAAAAAATACAAGTAAAAAAAAACGATAACAAAATAATATAACAAAACTGAATGATATTGTTGCAATAAAAGTCATTTATACATATACAACGTATCCCAAAAATACTTGGGTAATAATTAAAAAAATATTTTTGTTTTTCCAATTTGCAATTTAATGCTTCGTTTTCGAGTTATTAATAAAAAAACACGGACTAATGGGAGCACGGCTACAACAGACGCGTTCCGGCTCGACCAACGGTAACGCCACGTTTAGCGGGGTCCATTGCCGAGCCGGAATTTGTTCGCTGTAGCTGCTCTCTGATTGGTCCGTGATTTTTGCTAATAACTCGAGAACGAAGTCGCGTATGATATTTTTGCAAAAGAAAAAGTTTCACAGAATAACCTCAAGAATCTCCTCCTGCTCAATAGTATACTCAAATTTCTTCTCTCTCTCTCTCCTTTTCCCTAGCAATTTCACTCACTCCTGCCCTTCCCTTCGTTTACCAGTAACACCTTCAGATCTCCTGACCATCTGTCCATTTCCTCGTACCTCCATGCTACGTGTTCAGTACAACAGCAAATACCGCATTGTGCTAGCAAAACATTCGATCCTCGACGAACGTTTTTATCGAACATCCATCTATTTATACTATGTACATTCTACCTTTGAAACAATTAACGCAAATTCTGCACAATTAATGAGACTTTTCTCTTTTCCCCGTACCCAATAATTTTCAAACAGTAAATTACAGTCGATTATGAAGCACTTAACAAGCAATTGATTATTGTCAGCGTGAAACAAAGGGAACTAGGATTGAGACAGGATATAACGAAATATAGGAACGAACAAATTTTTTTATTGTTCAGTTCCATCAGAGAGCAGAAATAATCTACTATAGCAGTATACAAGCTGGTAAAATTTTAATGCGATTAATAAATTTTTTAAGGTACCGCATGCTAATCAATCTTTAATTTTATTGATTCTTTCAGTAACTTAGCTTTTGTTTTAAAAATATGTAATTTTCTTACTATGAGGATTGTATTAAGGAAGTAATTTGTTAGAATGACTATTTGAGGATGAAGATGATCGGGAAATAAATCAATAGAAATATTATATTACATGAATTGTATTTGCTCAGTATATTATGATGTTGAACATCATTTTACAATTCATTTTAAAATGTTATAAATTTATAATGCAGAAATGAAGAAGTAATAAACAATATACTAAAAGTTAGAAAAATAATTATTTAATAAATATAATAAAAATAATAAGGGCAAAATTAATTAGAACTGAAATATTACAATTGCTTAGAATGTTAATAGTAGGTATACAATATTTATTAAAATCTATGTATTTAGTTTAAATTGTTCTTTTACTTCAAAAGAATACATAGATGTATGCAATTCAACTCTAACTGTTATGAATCCATCTCTTACAGTTCTTCCATAGACACTAGATGAAGCTTCAATTACAAGTTTCTCTAAATGTCACGAGGAGTTGCAAGAAAAGATTTTTAAAAGCAGCAATTTTAAAAGCAAATAGTAATTTCTTTGAATTGCTGAATTAATAACATTTAATAGATCCTCTGGAAGGTATCGTGACAATTGATTCAATGGTCACAGATGCTGAGAATCATAAATACAAAATGGTTAATATTAAACCAAACTGAAGCGTATACTTTCATTATATATTCAGTTAAAATGTATATCTATTTAGAACGATTTTCATTGTCAATGTACAAACGAAGAATGCGATTTGCAGTTGAGTCACAGCGAATAAGAAAGTTTACTTGGGTTCCTCTGTGCTAAATCAGAAGAACATGTGCCCCTAAAAATTGTTTGATACATTTGTGAAAGGCACCGTTAATCGATACTTAAATCATTTAATACATTTAGCATCTCAGAAAGTCTTTCTTTAATTCGTTTAATATGAATGACCATCATTCTCTCTATCAAAGCTCGTTTCAATGAAAAAGGCGAATTATCCATTGCAAAGATCTTGAGATATTAAAAATGCTAAATATTTAATTAAGACAACATAAAATTAAAATTTCAAAACTGTTGCGGCACCTTAAAAATTAATCTGACACAACCCAACTTGTACAAACTTGATCTGAAAGATAAAAGGCAACTTTATTTCACTATTAAATAATAATCGTATGATTTTGCTTTCTTCGTTCCACCCTACTGTGACATAGGGAAGAAGAATGAGGAAGTATCTGTCAGAAACACGCCTAACCAGGCTCGACAAGGGACGCCGTCTAAACGGTAGCATAAACTCCGGTTTCGTCAGGGAAATCGCGAATTGGAAAATGAGAATACGTGCGCGATAGAGGATCCCGTGAATTTTAAAGAACGTATAGTACGTGCTTCGGACGAAACGATAGCTAGAACGAAGCAGAAAATCGATACAACAATTTTACCGCAATGTGGTACTTCGCGCACGTTTGTCGTCGGGGCAAAGATTTTTATTCGAAACAAATCAGAATTGAACGGTGCGTTTGCTTACCGATGATAGTCAGTGACGTTCCATAAGAGGTAGTACACTATTGCTGTCAAAGCGTAGTATTTCTCGTGGGCACCGTAGCTATTGCAGATGATCAACACGGTGGAACAGCTGCTGGTCTTCTGACAACCGGAAACCAAGGAACGGTCGCATCGCTCCGAGGAACTAGCGGGAAAATTTAAATGCGGCCAAGGAATACTCGAATACAGTCCAAAGATTTCGAAAGTAACAAACATATTTTTCAAATTATAGTTTATCGCTAATCTTGTGTTACGCAATCATTACACTCAAATAGGAAAAACATCTTATCGGAGGACTAAATCGTATAAACAGGTGTACGTCGATTTTATCAAATATAAATTTGTATATTTTCCGTTACGTGACTTAGTATACTTAGTCTGATAAACATTATCAAAAGCAGTAAATTATTATCGAATTCGTTATCATCGTATTATTACATTGTCGATGTTTCATAATTATCATGCAGATGCACAGACGCATCGCTATCACAGTATTTCGTCTAATGGAAAAAAGTCGTAACATGATTGAAATGTTCATAACAAAACGAACTTACTAAAACTATCTTCATTTTCAACTGAATAAATCAATTTAATACATGAAATAAATAAAAATTATAAATAAATAAAGATAAATAATAAAAAATCAGTCAAATTCCATGCATTTAGTCAAACATAGGTTTTCCGCCAACTATTTGGTTTATGCGTGTAGTGTTTTAAGAACTTCCAACCGCAACAGAGTTTTGTAAAATGAACGTAATTTCTATTTCATTTTTATTATCTTTGACTCGGGTTTTAAAAATGTACCAAAAAGTGTTCCCGCGAATTTTTGTACAATAACCGGTGGCATATTAAATATCAAATTCTGGTTTGTCTAATTTGCACAAATTAAAAAAAATGTAAAACACATCTTTTTATTTAAAAACGGATTTCGGTATTCTATTCAGAAATTAATTAATTTAAGAGTTATGACTTTCTTACGCAAAACAGTGTTGCATTTTCCTTGTAGCATGATGTAACTTTTCTAAAATTGACCACAAGAGTTTTTCCAAGAACTTCGTAGAATTAGTTTACTACACGATGTGTAAAGAAAAATTGTAAATATTCATTTACATTTTTAATGTAAAGGGATGATTGCTGAGGTTATTCTAAGAAACTTTTTCCTTTACCAATTCGCGGTTTGATGCTTCGTTTTCCAGTTAGCAACGAAAAACACAGACCAATCAGAACGCGGCTACAGCGGACATATCTCGACTCAGCCAATAACAACGCGCCACACTTAGCTGGATTTATCGCCGCGCTCTAATTTAGGCATATGTCTAAAAGTTATAATTTTTGTTATTCCTCTTTAATAAAAATTTATTTATTATAATACCTTTTTAAATAATATATACGCTTGCAAATGATCAATTCCTATACACTTTTAATTATTTAAAAAATTCTTCAAATAGTAGGTGACTATTTATAAAATATCTATAAAAATACACATCATATAAATTTTTATTGAAAAATTTGTTTAAATAATTGTTTAAACAATAAGTACGTATTTAAAGAAAAAATTCAACTTCGTTTCTGGCAGGAAATTAAAAAGAAAAGAAATGTTACCCAATGTGATTCAAGCACTCCATACAGACAACCCCCTCCCCGTTTTCTAGTCTCTTTGGTTCATAGTTGTATAGTCACGCGTATAGTCACATTGTGCTACATTCGTAATAGTAATTTCTAGCAAGGTCGGGCTAAAGTTCCCCTTCGAATGAAGTCTAACCTTAGAGATTTCGCTAGCGTCGTAAAAATTCTATTTGACATTTTTTCTAATTACCATTTGACCCCGCATCGGCAGTACGTCAACACCGTGCATCATAGGTAATATCATTATAGCCTACGCATTAAAATCAAATTAGTCCACGATACCATATTACTTGTAAATATATGATTCAGAAAAATAAATCTGTGTTATATGGTAAATCGATCTCTAATTTAGTAATTGACACAACAACAATCACTATAATATACTACAACAACAACAACTAAAAATTGTAGCGGCTCTCTGACTTTGCGTCAGGTTTGTTTAAGACTTGTCACTTAACTGACAAATTGAAACCATATTTCAAGGGTAATAATCCTTTCGCCGGCCTTTCGCGATGCTCGCGACCCTGGGTCGTAATAAAATAATAAACAATAATAATAAAAAATACATAAATAAATTTGTACAACTATTTCTCAAAATCTTAATTTGCACAACATATTACAAAATCATCGAAATCAATGCGACGGCAGAGACATTGATAATTGCCCTGCACCATTAAACGTTTTTGTATTTTCTCACGCAAACTGAGATTTCTAATCCAGAACCTTAGATTAGTTATAGAACCGTAACCATAACTGATATGATTCAGAATCGATATTTCCATAACAGTGATTCGATTTTCCATAATTATTTCAATCAGAAGCGACGTATAACAGCATGAATTCAACGAACAGTTATTTTCAGAATCTTTCCGATCTCTAAAAAAAAAACACATCATTTCGAAATGTACACGAAGACTTTTCGAACCGACTGTATTTGTACACTATCGTTTAGCATACGTTAGTGTTTAATTGAACTATGTTATAGAATTTATCTTATCGGTATTAACATAAAATATCGTATCTGTGTATGCAAGCGGTCCAGTACTCTACTCGGAAAACACAAACATGATTTTATTCTTTTATTCAGCTCGATTTACGATTACCCATTTTTTTTTTTTTTATCCAATCTTTCGTTTCTATTTTAAGACGTTCACGTTGAACGATTAATTTATTCCACGAGAATTCGTGGCTGTTCACGAATCCACTTGGGGAACGTTCTTTCGGTGGTGATGTTTGTCGATTAAATAAAGCTGTGAATATTGATTAGCATCTTCGATTTGCCGATAGAACCGAAGTATAAAAGGATCGGGGAGCGAGTCAGCTGCTGCGTCAGTGGAAGTCAAGACGGCAACGTGCATGCAGGAAGATGGCAGGCTTTCCGATGTGCGCAGCGCGCTGTCTGTTTTTGTTTCTGTTGAATTTGATCATCGTATCTTGCTGGCCCGGGAACAGGCCAGTACAAAACGTGCCAGAGCCCTTGATTCAAAGTGCCTTGAATTCGTTGAATGAAGATTCTCCGACGCATCACACGTACAAGGGCGGTAACCTGATTAGTGCGCAAAAATTGGTATGTTCAACAATTTTCACGCTTGACAAAACAATTCGAAATCGTTAACGTTACCGCGAATTTTCGTGCAATTTCGAAAATTAGTAACACACGGTATCGTGCGCTTATACGCGGGATATCTCATCTAACATTACTGTTGTAATTTATACCGCGATTATTAGTCGTGACGAAAAACCTTCAAACAATTATCTATTTTTGTCGTAAGTACTCTTTTGTCTTAGGAATTACGTAAATCAAGACAGCTATATTAGATGAGACATCATTCACATGTATATATATATATATATTTTCATAATGGCTGTCTTTGTCTTCAATTTTCAGGATGAATCACCATATGTAATATACAGACTCACGTTTGATTTAACTCCTGTATGCAAAGAATCTTTGGAACCATGTCCCCGAGAAGCATGCACTGTAGAAGTGAAACAGCACGAGCAGGGAGACATAAATGTTTTGCGCGACTCTATTCAATGTATGTATCTGTATCCTCAGCTACCGCAGGACGAGCCGTCCCATGCACAAGAGAATCAGGAGCATGAGGCTCTTGAAAATTTGGAAAAACAGATCACCAACCAAAGCGTTGAACTGGATCACGAAATACAAAAGACCAGAGATCACAATGAGAAACCGTTTATTGCTATGAGAGCTTCAAGTCCGAATTATTGCCCAGGATGCCCGTATGAGCTGAATCCGAACTTGCCTGGTTTGGTGGCTTTTGGAGAACAAGCGGCGAAATCAATGGACGAGTTTGTACAAAATGATTACAAGCACAAAGTGGTTGATATCATCAAAGTAACTCGTGCTGTACCAGCTTCCTCCAATGTGATACAATATCGTATCTTGTTGCGTATCGGCGAGTCAAATTGTCTGAAAAATTCGATTGAACAGAACATTGAGTGTTTGGTGAATGAGTTACTTCCTATCAAGACCTGTTTGATTACGTTCGAGGAGCAACCTTGGCAGCAGCTTAGTCGTAGAATAACCAAAAATAATTGTACTGTGAGCAACAGTATTGAAAGTAATATTAATCCTTATTCAACATTAGGTGTTGAATCTCTAGTGACGCAGACACCTAAGAAGGAAGAAGTTGATCCATCTAAAGCTGAAGCATTGGAGAACTTGAAAAACATTCTTAATAATTACACTAATGCTGAAACTCCGAAAGCAGAAGAGGAACAGGGACAGGAAGTAACAGAGCATCCTATGGTGAAGGTTACTCTGAACAGAAGCGACGACGACACAAAACCTCAAGGATTCGTAAACAAGCTAAACGAGTTCAAGGAATTCGTGAAGGACTTTGATTTACCAGTAAGGGAAGCAAAATCTAAGCCAGAGACAAACAGGGAAGAGGTTGTCGAGGAAACTATTATACCAAAGAAAGTATCTGCAGATCCTATGTTAAATGAAAATGTACAGAGGAATGAAAGGGCGCTTGGAGGAGTAAAGAAAATAGATGTGAATGCTCCAGAGATACAGGAAGCTGCGAAGAAAAGTTTGAAAAAATTGTCTGAGGGATATCAAGGCACAAACGAGTTGATGATAATAGAAATTGTGGAGGCTACAAAGCAAATAGTATCTGGAACATTGTACAAAATAAAAGCCAAAATAGGTCCCAGCACTTGCACAAGAGGAGTCAAAGACAATTGTCAGTTGCAAAAAGAAGGCGAAATACAGGAATGCTTATTCTCTGTATGGTCTCAACCATGGATAGACCATGGATCCCCGGAAATTAAAATCAATTGTAGTTTGCACAGTCAGCAAAAACGATCTCTACATGGAGATGAACTATTGGTTTCTAACGAAAGATTTAAACGTAAATCTGGTATCCCTGGTGCACCACACAGTGCGAATGTTAGTGACCCAGATATACAAGAGGCTGCAAACAAAGGTTTAAAGAAACTGTCCAAAGATTACCAAGGCGAACATGAGCCAATTATTACAGAAATCGTGGAGGCTTCGAAACAGACGGTATCTGGTATACTGTATAAAATAAAAGCCAAGGTAGGTCCAAGCACTTGTCTCAAGGGAGTCAAAGACAATTGCCAGCTGCAAGAAGGAAGCGAGGTCCAAGAGTGCATGTTCCACGTGTGGTCTCAACCATGGGTGGACAAAGGTTCTGCGGAAATTACCGTCAATTGTAATTTACAGCACCAGAAGAAACGATCCATTCACGAAGATGACCTTTTCGACGAAAGAATGAAGAGAGAAGTTCCACTTCCAGGTGGGACACAGACTGTAGACGTAAACGATCCAGAGATCCAGGAGGCTGCAGACCAAGGTTTGAAGAAATTGTCTGAGCAGTACGAAGGTACACACGAACCAATCATAACGAAAATCGTAGAGGCTACCAAGCAAGTAGTAGCTGGATTACTGTACAAGATAAAGGTCACAGTAGGTCCAAGCACTTGTGCAAAGGGAGTCAAAGAGAATTGCAAGTTGCAAGAAGGGAGCAAGGTTCAGGAATGCTTTTTCTCCGTATTGTCTCAACCGTGGGTAGGCAATGGATACCCAGAAGTCACCGTCGATTGCAATGTGGACAACAAGCTAGAGAATCAAAGAACAAGAAGAGAATCTCATATGACCGGTGCACCGTATGCCAAGGATGTTAACGATCCTGAAATCAAAATTCTGGCCAACCAGGGTTTGCAGAAATTTTCCGAGAATTCTGAGGGCACTCACGAACCCATGATAGTGGAGATTGTGGAGGCCACGCAACAAGTAGTGTCGGGATACCTGTACAAGATCAGAGTGAAGCTGGGCACTAGCACTTGTCCCCGAGGCGTAAAAGGCGAGTGTCAATTGAAGGAGGGCAGCGACATCAAGGAATGTCTGTTCACGATCCGAGCGCAACCGTATCAGGACAAGGGGTCCCCGAAAATCATCATCAACTGCGACCAGGCTAGTCGACGGAAACGATCATTGCGAGGTGTGAATTATAGCAATAACATGCTGAAAATCGCCGAGGAAGCTGCTACGGACATTAAGGAGCAATACATGTTCGAAAAGTTCGTCAGGGAGCATGAAAAAACGTACAGCACGGCCGAGGAGAAACAGTTTCGTTACGGAATCTTCAAGCGGAACCTGAAGCTTATACAGGAGCTGCGAGAAGGCGAACAGGGCTCGGCCAAGTATGGCGTCACGATGTTTGCAGATTTGTCGCCAAAGGAGTTCAAATCCAACTACCTGGGCTACCGGCCGGACTTGAAGCAGGAGAACGCGATACCGTTACCCGAGGCTGAAATTCCGGATATAGAGCTACCAGAGAAATTCGATTGGCGTGATCATCACGTGGTGACACCCGTGAAAGATCAAGGATCATGCGGATCTTGTTGGGCGTTCAGCGTGACTGGTAACGTGGAAGGCCAGTATGCAATCAAACACGGAAAATTGTTGTCACTGTCCGAACAGGAGTTGGTAGATTGCGATAATCTTGACGATGGATGCGGAGGAGGGGAGATGAACAATGCCTACAATACCATAGAGAAATTAGGCGGCCTTGAATCTGAGTCAGATTATCCCTACGACGCTGTAAACGAGGAGTGCCATTACAACCAAAGTAAAGCCGTCGTGAGTGTCGTCAACGCTCTGAACATCTCGTCGAACGAGACGAAGATGGCGCAGTGGTTGGTGAGACATGGGCCGATTTCCATCGCCATCAACGCAAACGCCATGCAATTCTATGTGGGCGGTGTTTCACATCCATTAAAACTACTTTGCAGCCCGGAAAGCTTGGACCACGGTGTTCTAATTGTGGGATACGGAAAGAGCTGTAAGAATTCGACGTTTCTATTTTCAAACGAACGGCCATATACAGAATGTTACTTAAATACTAAAACCATGATCATTCCGCTGAACAGAATTGTACGATAAGAAAACATAATCTCATTTTAAAGCCTTAAAGCTTCTACTTTCTAAAACTCTACTTATTTATTATTATATAAAAAAATTTTCATTAATGAATTTCAATAACGTAAGTGTGCAATCAACTGTACAACGACACAAAACAGTGAAAAAAATGTTACTTGAAATTTTTCATTTGATTAAGGGAAGCCTTCAATTTTCAAATCTATGGAAGATTCAACGAAGAAAAATTTTGTCAATGATTTTACTTAGTTAACACTATTTTCTTTTTTTTAGAAAAAATAAATTTTCAATTTCTCAGTGACATCACGTAAACATATCAGATGAAATGAATAACTGTGCGAAAGTAGAATTTTCAAGCTATAAAATGAGTTCAAGTTTATTACTATACAATTATTTCTTACAAAATTACAACAGGTTAAGTATTGGAAACCAGAAATTTTATGTTCAAATACTTTTTGGATCCACTGTACATTCTTCTTATAGCCTCATACTGTTGTACACGGAATTCAAATATAAATCGAACTCTTAACGGTTCGACACTTTATCTACTGGAAACGTATTAAACCCCTTTCGCTACAATCCATTTTACGGTTACGGTGATTAGAAGTTCTTTGTTATTCGTAACAGGAAAAACGATTGTATTTACTGTATGGCGACTATATATGTATATGGACAACATAGAATTTTATTTCGATTTAAGAAAAATTAGTAACATACATATTTAGTTAATCCTGTTCAAAATCTTCAAAGAAAACATTTATTCCATGTTAGCGTTTCCAATAATTTAGTCAAAACTATTGAGTTCTTCACGGTCACACGAAGATTATATTGTTTGTTGACAAATTTTTAAACGCTGATATCACTGTCCAATAATTCGAATCGCCTGTTTATGATTCGGTCGGCGACCGGTTCGACAGTCCGATAATTTTATTTTGTTTGTTTTTCTTTTACAGCGTATCCCATCTTCCACAAAGAATTGCCGTACTGGATCATAAAGAACAGCTGGGGACACCGATGGGGTGAACATGGATATTACAGAGTGTACAGGGGCGACGGCACCTGCGGACTAAATAAAACGCCTTCGACCTCGATAGTAGCATGATAAATAAACAAACAAGTACATCGATAAAATATCAGATGGTCTCTCTAACGAAATTTGACTTATCTTAAATGAAATTATTTTTTTTTACTAACCCGATACTTGTATGGTATCGTTTAGAATGCAAGGAAACGATTGCAGGTTCCGTTACCGCGACATGATATTATAATAAATAAATTAACCGGAGGCGCGCAGATCTTCCACTGTTGCAATTACATAGAATCTTAGCAATGCTTTCGTAATAAAAAAAAAAAGAAGATACTTGTTACAATAATCCCCGTGTCGTTTATATAACAACCCGGATATCCATCTTTGTCCTGAGTAAAAGAATCATAAGTAGATTGTGGATCCTTATGCGAAATTATAACCTAGATAATTAGGTGCGCGCAGCGCTCAAAGTGATTGGCTGAAATTTTGTAAGTAGGTTCTTTTTCGACCAAAGTTATGATTGCAAGAATGTCACTCTCTATGCTAGCGACGCGGTTAACAATGTAATCGAAGTTTGTAACTTCGGTCATTATGATTCTTGACACCTGAGGGATACTTATTTTAATATCAGATAAATTCCCTTCACATGGCATGACCCATACATATTCGCAACATATATATATAAATAAATATATATATATATATTTATTTATATATAATAATAATTCAATAACAAAGACACATTCTTGATTCCTTTTACGAGAATTATTCAAAGGGTTGTTTGCAGCAAACACCTCCGACTAAAGTATTTCTTTCTACTCTTAATTGATTTACAATATCAAAAAAATATCTCAATTAGATGCTAGCTTTTTTCTGTTCTTTTTTTCCAGTTAAATATCTTACGTAATAACTGAAGAAATAAGTGATAAAATTTACAGGGTTTTACTCCCCAACGCGACAGGGTAGATATCGGAAATTTTACAGAATCATGTTTCAGGCTGAGAACATTGTTTAGCAAGCAACAAAAATTCTACTCTTAAGTATCATAACACATGGAAGTATCTTTTTATGTGTAGACTGCAGCGCAAAAAAAAAGTTTGCGGTCTAAACAGATAGAATCGGACAATCTACGGATCGTGGTGCCTAAAAGTCGTTAATCATTTATTAGCAAACAGTACGAAGTAAGACATCGTTCACAAATTTAAAATTATATTCTTTCGACAATCACAAATATACCTACAATTACCTTCGCTTCTTTCATTCCCTTTCGAGCGACGCAAAACAATACATTGTTACCACCAACATCGGTTTAAGAGTACTTTCAAAGTTTCGTTTATTGCAAATTATAAAAATTCACACACGGAAACAATGTATTACATGTATATGACCTATACCTCGAGCCATTACTTATTTTCGGGGCCTAAATTTGAATACCGGTTACAAAGGGTGCGCGCGGTTACAACGTACGTAGAATGTGGCCAGCGCTGTAACACAGAATTTAATCGCGGATAGTCTAATAAATGACTTCTTCTCTACAATCGATTCACGTTCTAGCGAAACCCAGTCGCATTTCCTTCAATTTGCTCTCTTATAAAAATTGTATATCGACAAAACGTTTGAACAATATTTATTCCGTGAATATGCTGTTAAAGTGCGCTGTAACGTGGAGCTTCCTAGCGTACTCTATTCTATTCTCCTACGTTTCTAAGGAATTTGTTCAAAGCGGTACGTTTCACGCACATTAGAATCTAATGGTAATCGTAAACTAAATACGCGCGCAAATAGAAGAATGCTGCCCGTTACAAATCAAGGGGAGGGGGCGAGCGCCATTCGTAAAAATTACTACGTATCCTTGTCGAGAGAAAAAAGTAACACACGTCACGGAATAAAACACCAAAGCATCGCGTAGAGGACACATCCGGTTGTACCTTGCAAATTCGATGCAGATACAAAATATTTGTTTTCCCGTTCTCGTTCTCGTATAATAGCGCACGCGCATAGCTCCGACAGCATTGAACGTAGTTTATATTTCGCCCATCGTTATTCCTTATGGCATTCTTTTACCTGTTCCTTTCTTTTTTCTCTCTCTCTCTCTCTTTCTTTCTTTCTCTTGTCTACTACATGTTATCGTGTCACAAAATCGTAATAATAGTTTATGTTTGTCAATAGTCGTAAATTCATTGGTATTTCTAGAACTGGCTAATATTTAATTAGAAATACGTTCTTTAATTATTTATTTTCTTTTTTTTTTCGTTTTCATTTTTCCATTTCACGACAGCGAAAAAGTTCATGTGAAGTTAATTTTGTTTTCGGTTTATTATCGAAAAGGAGGCTTCGGTACGACGCGTAACGTTTTAGGAATCGTGTCAGGTCACTCTGATGTGTCATCGGAACTTTAAAGAATTTCGTTTTACCCCCACCTTCCCGTTCGTCTTTCGGACGACAGAAGCACAAGGATGATAAAATGTACAAGTAGACACGGTAACATAATGAAAAGCTGGTACAGATAAAACATCGGATTGTATTATACTAGTAATAATTGTACGATCCCCACTGGTTGTAAGGTCCGTACGCTTGAGGTCCACCTTGTCCATATTGCCAATTGTAATTGGCGTAATTCGGGTCCGACGGTGGCGGATACTGTTGATAGCCTTGCTGGTAGCCACCCTGGCCGCCATACTGACTGCTCTGGAACTGTTGTTGTGATTGATACGGTCCGCTTGGCCCGCTGCTATACTGGTACGACGACTGCGAGCTGACGGAAGGCGGAGGTGGTATGCTCGATTGATCGCCAGTTTTAACTTTCTTTGGTGGAGAAGTATCCCTGTAGAATTATCGATACAATGTCAATTGCATTATCTCGAACGTCCACGATGGAATCGTTCATGTTAATTAAATTCACCAATAGTAGTAAACTTCATGTACCGAAATTGAACCGTGCACAATAGAACTATTTTCTAGGTAAAGAAAAAGTCTGAGACTATAGAATTTAAATTAATTTGAGGACACAAGGTTACTTACGCTTTTGTGTCGTCACTTTTCGTCTTTTTCCGCTCTTTAGCCTGTTTAATGCATTTCTGGAATTGCTCGTGAGCTTTAAGCACCTGCCGTATGTCCGGACTGAAGTCCTCGAGGAACTCAACTTTTCGTTGGGCGAATAATACCCGTTGCTCAAGATCGGCGTGCTCGCGTTCTATGAACATGTCCATGTAGCCGACGATCTCCTGTGTGTCGACAGGAGTCCTCTGCATCCCGAGATCGATTAGTTGCAAGTAGAGCCTCGGATTGTCCTTGTCTTTCTCCGTGGCCTTCAGTAATACTTTAATCGCCTTGTCCACGTCGTTTTTCACTTTACACAGAAACCGTGCGTACTTCACCGCGATGTTGTTCGCGATCGTTCTGTTCTTACTGTTGCTAATGTAATTTTCATACAATGTACAAGCCTTGTCCAGGTCCGCCCTCCTGCGTTCCAAGTTTATTCGCCGGTACGCCACTTGCAACATATTCGGCAACGCGTTGTCGATGTTCTCCAATATGTTCGCGGCTTTCTCAAAGTTACCCTGACCCTCTTCGAACGTGGCCCACTGCAGATGCAAATTTGGCTTTTTCGGATGGTGTACCATACAAGCTCTGGAGTATACGTCTCTTATCTTCTCCACATTGTCGCCTTTCAACGATTCCAAATAACGAACGAACTGCAAACAAACAGAAATATTTAAACCCATTTATTTGTCATCTTCTTACTTGTACAAAAAGAAAATTAATTCTGCTGGAATTACCACGATTCAAAGCTATGCATTACTCGAATAAATTTTATGTACGATAATGTGTAAGGGCGAATTAGGTTTTTAAAAATTGTGACTTGAAAGTCATTATTATTTTCATTACACGGAAGAACTTACCCGCATCCAGAACTCGTCGTACAAAGCGCATGCTATTAAGCACCTCTCGAACAGAATGATTATCCGGTTTTGATCCTTCTGCTCGATCTCGAAGTCCAGATACTCTTTCCAATTTTTTAACTGACATCGTTCCAGTGGTTTCACGTGGAAATATGGTCTTTTGATCTGTTGAGCAATGTCGACGGTTAAAATTATTACACCAAGGGTAGCTCTTACTTACGACCTTCGAATTTGCATCATAATACGTTGTTCATTTTATTTTACGACTTTTTGTCACCATGAGAAGAGAGTTATCTTATCAAAAGCGAATAAGAGCCACCCTATTGTTACACACCAGGCGATTCCTTTTACGCTATACTTACTCCTTCCTCGAACGACCACCTAGCAGCGACAGCATTGATATTGGCTTTATGCATTTTGCGTCTACTACTAATAATTTTCTCTCTGATAGCACGAGTCTCCTCGTCTGTCGGCGGAAGCTCATGCGGCGGAGGTTCTTCTCCAGGTGGTGCATCGTCTGTTGCAGAAGTGGTGCTATTGTCATCGGACTTCAACAGCACCTTGACCTCAGCGCGCAGTGCGAGGAAGTCGTCGACGCTTAAAATGCGATTCGGCAGGTTCGAAGAGACAAACTCTTGAAACGCGTCGAAATGGGAGATATAACCGAGCGTGGGCGTGCATAGCAATCTGTCGTACAAAGCAGTCACCCTGCTAAAGCGTTTGCCCTCAAGTTCCCACTTTATGTAACTTTCCCAAAGACGATCGGATCTGAAAATAAAATACAACAGAAGGTCGTATATTCGTTACAAGAACTGTGCATCTTCTTTATTTCTGATACAAAAGTTAAACAGAAAACAGGAAATTATTAGTAATACTCAATAATTTTCCTCATTCTATTTAACTGAGGAGGGTAAAAAGCAGTATAGAATTTATGTTCAGCTTCTATTTCACATTAGCGCAGAAACTATTGATGTTTAATGAAGATTCGTGATTGAATGTCGAATAATAAGATAGGATACGTACCTAAACTCAAGACCGCAGGCTTGAATGGCTCTTTCATATTGTTCGCGTAGCTTTTCTTCGTCCTTTTCGTAGACGGTTTTGCAGTGGTTGATGTAATGCAGCCAAAGGTCGACACTGAGCGAAATAGCTTTCAAACCTTGGTCGAATACCTGTGGTAACGATTTGCAAACACATTTAGAACAGTTTACAACTGATTGGGCTTGGTGGCGGGTAGACTTATACCTATTTCTTTTTTTAGCTTTCGTTAAGCATTACGGTTTTGTTTTGTTTTGTTTTTTTTTTTTTAGCAACGTATACTCACATATCGTACGCGTACTGTAAATAAAAGTATTTAATTAACACAGAGATTGCAGAGCATTGTGCATTCACCTTAAAGTCAAGGAGTGTTCCGATCTGGGTGCCTCTGTGTCTTCCGCCACTTTTCTTGCTCCCTCTCTGGCACGTTCACGTCCTAAGTCTTTGTTTCTGACTTTGATTTAACACCCGACCCAATCTTACTTACATTAAGTAAGGTATACCGCATCTTATGCTTAAGTTACAATACTTTATGTAGTAAGCTATGTGTACAAATGCTTACAGTAAATATTACACACACACATATATCATTTGTTTGTTTTGTTTTTTCTTGCACGGTAAAGTGTCGTATCACTATAATTTGAAACGAGCTAGCCTTTTCGCTTGACTTACGTATTTGTATGTAGAATATCGGTATAAACGGTAATATGAAGACAGTAATGTTCGCAATAATATTTGTAGATATCGCAGAATAATTAAGTATCTAGCTAATTGGTAAACGGAGAGAGTCGTATAGGTGCCGCAAGACGTGCTAGGCTGTTGGAAGGGAAAACCATATTTACGTGCGTGCACACTGCCCACGCGTCTTCCTAACTCGAGCTATTTTCATTAGATTGCGTTAATTAAATGATATATATCATAATGAAAGGTAGCCTAATAACTGTGGTAAACGAGTCGACTCACCCTTTGGACATTTTCGGGGTTGCCCTTCTTCTTCTCGTAATCGGCGAACTTTCTCCAGTAACCGTAGCAATATGGATAACGCTCCAAAAATTTCGTATAAGCTTCGCGGGCTGCTTCCGCATCATTCTAAAACAACAACAGACCCTTAGAATTACTGGTCAACATTAATTTTGTCGCAGAGAGATTTGATTTTGAAGGAAAGAAATAGTTACATATAGCCCGGGATTTTAAAGAATATATTTCTAGTGTTCGAGATAAAAAGTACAAAGCCGCCGTAATTATGCGACGCTTTGCCATTTACCTCTTGATCAACGTACTGCAGAAGATACGTCCACCCAGTAAAATCGGACGGATCTTCGTTGACGGCTTTCCAATACTTTTCCAGTTCAGGTAGAGTTTTTTTCTTTGGCGATGCTGGCTTGGTTTCTTGTTTACAGTCCCCTACATCTGTTTCCGCCGAGAGCGCCACCTTTTTGGCCGGTGTCTCGTCGTTATTTTCGGATGTCGGTGAACTGGGATCGTACTCTCCTTCCGCGTTCAATTTACGTTTACCTAACAAACGAGAACACGTTAGCACGTGAAACTATTTATCTCGTACACCAGTTTCTATTGCACTTACTTCCACCCTCGACTTTGTTTTTCTTTTCAGGAGTTTTGCTCATCGCCTTTAACCCGCTCTTTTTCTTTTTCTCACTGTCCGGAGGCAACTCATCCTCCGAGACCGATTCTGTTTCTCCTAAATCTGCGGGAGCTGCTGCTGGTAACTCTTCATCGGACACCGCTTCTGTCTCCGGTTCCTACAAACACAAAATCACGAATTATAAGCTGCTAACGATATTCTTAAACATAAGATGAAAGACTCTATAAGTGTGCAAAGTATCGAAATTGTACTACCATAAATATATAAAGTATATAGTTGATTTATCATAACATACCTTTGCCGCAGCTTCAGTTGGCAATTCATCCTCGGACACGGCTTCCGTATCCGGCTCTGTCTTTTTGATACTACTCTGTGGCGAGCACTCTGCGCTGGTGGTCTCCATTACCTCACTGATTTCTGATATCTCCGTTGTCTCTATTCGTTCCGGGGACGCTTCGGTAACGGTCTCTATCACTTCTGGTACCTCTTGCTGCGAATCATCCACTTCCATCACTTCGATTCCAGGGTCCTCAGTTAAAACGTGTTCAGATTCGATTTCCTCGGACTCGAGAATCTCGGTCACTTGCGTAATGTGCTCTCCATCGTCAGTTATCACCTCTTGGAAGTCTATTAACACGCGTTGATTTGTATCATCATTACTTGTGTCTTGTCCCTCCATGTCCATTTGTTCTTGATCATTCAACATCTCCACCTTGTCCATACTACCCTCTTCTATGATCATGTGATCTGATACCACGGTAGCCTGGTCCTAACAAATTGATATATTAATATCGAGTACCAGCGATATCAATTCTTCAATAAACAAAAATAGAACTCTGTACTTTCAATTGTGCATCCATTGGATTATTAATTCAAAAATCTATGCTCCACAATGCCAAATAACAGCATACAGAAAATTCATTTGGGATGATCACTGAAAAGTAGTAGTGAACATACTGAAAATACAGTTTGTCCCATCCATACAAGACACTCTATAAACCACTTACAAGTTGTGACTCGGACGTCTCTGAATCAGGCACATTCTCTGGGTCCTCTTCGATTTGTACATTTTGATTCATGTTGATTTCTTGAAGAGACGATTCGTCCTCATGATGCTGGAATATGTCGCTGAATCTTTGCACTCCATTCTCTGGAATGCTTTCCATAATAACTTCTCCTTGAAACATAGGTTCCTCCTCCTAGAAATATATCAATGAATGGTCATTTCCATATGTTGATTGAGAGTTAGATAACTACAAGGACTACGCCTATATCTGAATGTTTATGCGAAAGATATGTGTAATCAAACAAAATCTATTTCTGCCACAAGGTGTTTATCAATGACAAAACTTATTTCATTATGACGATTTTTTAATGGAATTTTTAATAACACAAAATAAAAATTTGGATCAGTAATAAATAAATTGAAAATAATTTAGCTTGTTTTAAATTGCACTAGCTCATTTTCAATACTTCTCTATGAAAAATAAAAATTGTCTGCATCAAACACAAGAAAAGGGATTTATAAGAAAATTATTTTCATTTTTTATTAATTTTAACGGTTTGCAAATAATATAACTAACAATATTAAATTTATCTAACTATCTATTGTTCACAATTTTTCATCACAATTTGTCAATATTTTCATTACAAACGCATAAAATTTGCAATCTAGCCATAGACCTAATGAATCAACAAAGTTGACTATTATGATATAAACTGCATTCTTGTTCAATGTCAGTTTAAACAGTGAAATGTTACGAATATTTAATTAAAAGTTCTATAAGAATAAATGAACAAGAACAAGGATTTTTGTCATTGAGTTAGTGTTGTCCCACTGATAGGTGGGATGTGTATGTGTGTTTTTACTATGTTTTTCCCAAGTTCAACACCAGTGGAAAAAGGTCGCAGAATAACATTTCTAAATGACGCATGAAATTTCCATGGAGTTTTGTCGCATGTGTCGAGGAAAATTACTGTCTCTACGGGATTGTCGTTGGTCATACGCACTTCGATCTCTTCGATTTCCTGAACTTTTTTGGGCGAACGTGTTGCTCTCGCCAGAAGCTTCTTCACGGGAGGTTTCTTCGCCACAACGGCGGTTTTCCGTGTACGGCCGGACCTCGTGCGTCGCACTGTATACGGGACGAGAGAACATAGAAATAAAAAAAGAAAATAATCGGTTTAGCCGCGATGGGTTTGGGATATTTACACGTTAACACGCGTGTACAAGACGCCATTCATTTTAATGGCGGGTCGCAGGCCATCGGCGAACTTCGCCGGGTGCGTCGTCACCATTTGTTACGGTGTCCGTACGGCCGCGCCATTAACAAGAACGCGAATCGCAACCGCGAAACACTGGACACGGTCTTTTTAGTAAATGATCATTGCCTTACCAGGTTCAATTAAAGCAATCTCGCTCTCGTCACCACTCGCGGACGACATCTTGCCCTCGAAGCAATCTCTGGAATGTAAAACGCAGAACCAAAGAAGAAAATGGCGACCACCAACGAGAAGATCCTCTGTGGGACACACTGCAGTACTAACTTGAGCAATTTGTTTAAACTGTTTTATCATCGGTCAGTTAAAATTTTGTTGCAGAACAATTTCTCACTGTTAAAATTTTTGTTTCGCTCACCGTGGCTTTCTAATCAGATTCGGACATATATATACAACAACAAACACTTTTTAAATGACTTCAAACAATCTAAGCTTTTAAAAAATAGTAGAAGAATAATAGAAAATACCAATAGTCTGAGTTAACAATTATAGTGAACTATAAGTGAATTATAAAACGTGCCTCGGGTGACAAAAATTGCAACGACCGGAAGTAACAAGCTTGAATAAGAATATATTTGTTTGTTATACCTATGTCGGCAACATAGAGAGTGACACTCAAATGGTATAACGTTTATTTCGAATCGCTCAAAATTCTTCTCGCAAACATTCTCTTTTATTCAAAATTTTCGCTGAATCAGGTTTGACCGGTTTATCGAAAGTCTCATCCAGACTGTTTAGAGATATTTTTCTTCCATATTTGTTTAGCAATTCGTTTGCTCGAGCAAATGTCGCAATAATGTTACTTGCAGAAAAATGAAATCTTTATTATGACTTGCTGTTACGTGTTCGACTCATTGATCAATCGAACTACTTTGAGTCTTTTTACTTTATATATTTCACCGCGAATATCGAGACCCTCTATCCGCGATATTATTCAAATATTATTCAAATATTCCCGATACCTGCGAAATCGAATCAGCTTATCGATCGTTTTTATCGGTCATTATTAATCTCTCGAGAAGCAAACTTCGTTAAATCAGTTGCGAAATTCAGTTGTCAATCCCCGCTCTAGGTAAATGCATTCATTGCACACTGGACGCGCAACGTGATATGCAATATCCGTTAGTGAGTATTACAATATCTTTAGCATAAGAATGTTATCGTTCCCCTTTACACTTCGTTAGAACAGATCTAATTGCATTCTACACAACCATACGTCTTACCCTTCGAAGAACGTAACAGTGCAAAAAAATTAAATGATAGATAGCGATCGATGTTCTTTGTTACATCTTTCTTTTCATACAAAATTATTGTGAAACTATATTTACGATGTGATTAGACTACGGGCATTCGTTCGTCTATAATGCAAATCACGGTCAAACAATTTTACAATCTTATTGTTACTTTGAACAGAGCTTGTTAAATGATAGAAAAATTCCATTTAACCTCAATTTGCGTACGTTTACTTATCAATCTCCTAGAACATGTATTTGTCAGTGTCTCCTATGAGCGTGTCTGATAGATACGTGACATAAAATTACGAAAATTTTCATAGAACAGGGAAGCATCGAAATACACGCATGTGCAAAGGATTTACGTCGAAGAGCGCAAGCCCAAAGGATAATAATCTATCTTCTGTGAGTATACACACCAAGGTGCATCCGAAACTTTTTCCTCTATGTATATATTGTCGTGACTTTGTAAAACAACGCTCGTCGATGTCCATGAACCGATGTTATCGTACATTGATGGTTCGGGTTGACCGCGAATCGAAACAAGCAATGCTGAAGAGGACCACGAATCGCTCGGTCACGTTCGAAATACGTCGGTTCCGAGTGTCTCGGAATTCCGAGTCCTCTTGTTCTTTTCTCTCGTCTTCCGCGAAAGGAAAGCTCCCCGCGAAACGCATAGTCACTCGAGGAGACGAGTTTTAAATAATCACAAGAGAAAAACAATGGTGTGAGGCTGGCTCGATGATCGTTTCGCTTCCCCTTCCCCTGATGTTTTCGCAATGTTTGGACTACCGTTGCACCGTCTAGCCTGAATCGGAGAGGGAACTTAAGTCCTCTCTGTTTGAATTAATTTATCCGGACGAGAACAGTCCGTGCGACACGAATTTTCGTAAATCTCGCGACAGGAGATGTCTTACAGCGATGGCGGCCGTCCTATTCGTAAATTCGGCACGAAATCGCCGAAAAAGCTTTGCGTGACCAAAAATGAGAACAGCGAAAAAACCACGACCACTATCAATTGTAACAGCCATCATCACAATCATTGCCATCACTCACACCGGTTTCTCGAGACCCCTCAACCGTCTGTACACAAACGTAATCTCTACATTGTCTCTTTCCCATTGATACTGCTTTTCAATGTTCTGCGAACGCTTCTTTATCAATTGTTCGTGGTGTTTAAGTATTTGTACACGTCCACGTCTCAGCTGATCCAGCGAAGACAAGCTTCCAAGCAGAGCTGCCAGTTGGAGGTTGTGGTTGGTCAAAAGTCTGCAGAGAAGTTGAATAATAATCTGAGTAATTCTGGGCAGACAGAGAACGAAGGAATGTCGCAAATGCCTAGAAGAGCTATAGGCCCCGGACCCGGAGATCCGTTGCTAGCTAAACAGAAACACCATCATCGTAGAGCTTTCGAGTTTATTAGCAAGGCGCTGAAGATCGACGAGGATAATGAAGGTATGTTTGCAGCTTGTAGTTAGATAATTGCTTTGAGCTTGCCGATAAATATGATTCTTTTCTCAGGTCAAAAGGAAATGGCAATTGAACTCTATAAAAAAGGTATAGGAGAATTGGAGAAAGGAATTGCTGTAGAGTGCACCGGCGGTCGTGGAGAAGTATGGGAACATGCTCAGAGATTGCACGACAAAATGCGTACAAACTTAGCAATGGCAAAGGACAGACTCGACTTTCTTGGTTTGTAGATTTATACAGTCGAATAAACATCCTGTTTCTTGAGCTGTTTCAGTCTTCGAGGAAATGTGAAGCACAGCTTGTACTTAATATCAGTAATTTAAAAAACGAAAACAAGTTCCTCTTATTACAGTACCATGAATGTTAAGTCGAACTCTGGCAACAGCTTAAGGAATAATACATGATTAATGTATTCTGAGCATGCCCGTGTGTTAATTGTTTACAATGTTAACGCGTATGCGTGTGCGAGCGTGTGTGTCTCTACGCGTGAACGTATATATGTGCGTGTACGCATGCGCGCGTTATTTCCCTTTCTTTAAGAAACTTTCAGTTTTGGCACATTATATTCTTTCATGAGCGGTGCAAATATTTCATGTACAAACTAGTAGCCAGACTTTATATAGCAGCATATTTCTAATAGCTGTCCGCGCGCGCGCCCGCGCTCATTTCCGTACTTTAATACTAGTCGAATAGTTCGAACATGTTTTCAACAAAAGTTGATGTAACTTCTGATGAGGAGATCGCACGGTATTGGGAATCGGTTTTCAGAAAAAACTGTCGAAATCTTGTAGCATGTACCCAGTACTGTAAAACTATAACTTTATTTTTGAAAAAAATAGAGTTGAAAGTTTTGTTCCGCGATTAGAAACGCGTTGCAAGATAGCGCCTCTTCTGTGCTTGCAATTTCATTTGTATATTTAAAAAATTTAATGAGCAATCACGGCGGAAGTCTTAGCGGAAGCAAAAGTTGAAGCTTATTTTTCTCAAACATGAAGGCTTAGTAAAATATCTTTTTTCAATGCTGGATATATACCACATGATTTAGTTTCTCTTCTTTGTAAATGGATTTGCAATGCCTACGATCCCTTTCTGAGTTCGATTCAGTACTTAGCTATGTAGCCTACTGCAGCATGGCAGAGAATGTTTTTCCTTTTTGTAGTGAGTGTGTGTGAGCTGAAAAACATGGATATCTCCAATGAGTGTCACGGTCCTGGAAATAAGGCGGACACCGAACATCCAGGAAAGAATCTGAGGGCTCGTCGCAATTTACACACACTACAAACAACTCGATCTTCTTTAAACACAAATCATACAAAGAACACAAACAGTACACAAACAGTGAATATAGGGCCGAATACATGTACCCAAATTCCCAAGTTAAGGCCACGCTCACCAAAAAACTATTGTGCCCATTCCGAAGGTACTGTTTGTCTGAAGTTCTGGGCTTAAATGAACAATGTTTCTTGTAAATTTTACCTAGCATAATATTTGTGATAGTCGCTTCTTTCAAAGTTGTTATTTCTAATCCTCATTCTTACCATACGCATTTGTATACCATTTTTTAATAGTAGCTCAACTAGCGGTAAACGTAGAAATGTTATTACACCGATTGTTCGATTTACCAGTAGTTTTGATCTTTTGATTGTATAGTTTAATGTTTATTCGGGATTAAATTTTTGGTAAGTTCGGATTGTTTATCTCTAAATGAGAAATGTATGCGTACGAGGCAGAGGTGATGTTAGAAGTGAGATATTAGTCCTTTGCACGACGATATGCTTTTTCTTTTTTTGATGAGAATTGAAACTTCTGTTTGGACAATTTCTTTAAAAGACATGTCTGTGACTTTTTACATTTGAAAGTTTTTATTTTATGCTATGGTACACAAAGCAGACCAATAAGACACGTTTACTTTCTAGAAATCCATTCTAATAATCCATGCATTCACTTTTTTACATGTTTGAACATTTTGAACGTTATACCAAACTATTTGATGTGATCATATAAAATTTTAACATGTTCCCATTTACTGATACACTTGTGAAATGTTAACGACACTTTTCTCTTTACACTGTCACATTGAAATTGTTGAAAGCATTTCAAATCATTTCTCCATTAACTTCGACTACATTAACAGTAGCATTTTCTCAGTTTTAACACGTTTGTCTTGTATTTTATTCTTTGCAATAGTACTCTACGGTAGATTTGTTTCGAATATTTTTCTGCATATCGATAGTAAATATTCTTCTGCGATTTTCATCTCTTGCGGTTCGTTAATTGTAAGATATTGTTATAGCATCCGGGAGAAAGTTATCTGTTCCCGGGAAACGAGTTGGCACGGCCATAAGCAAGAGCCAAACGTTGCCGAGAAGCATGGGGAGATCGCCGCCGGTTCAATCTTGCCATCGAGTTACGCCGGTGAAACCTTCATCCACACCACCCTCCGTCAAGAGACAATTATCTGTACCTGGAAACGGTTCTCCTATAAGGAGGCCAGGCACGCCTACTGCGACAAATAGTAATAGAGGAACGCCTACTAGAAAAGCACCTATTTTGAAGGGTGTAGATCCAAAGCTTGCACAAGTCATTATTGACGAGATTTTAGAAGGCGGTGCAGCGGTGCACTGGGAAGACATAGCTGGCCAAGAGGTTTGCTCGCAGTCTATCTACACACAGTAGACCCCTCTTAACCGACCAGTAATTTTTAAATGAAACTAGCAATATATAAAATATTTATTATTTATGTGCGTATAAAATTAAAGCTACATATGATATAGTAAGTTAATTAATCGGATAGGAGGATCTCTACTGTACTTCTGTAAAATAAATTATAGTGGAAGGGAATAATAGTGATTCAGAGAATAATATATTACTTATTTTTTAGACCGCAAAACAAGCGTTACAGGAAATGGTGATCTTGCCTTCGTTAAGGCCGGAGTTGTTTACTGGTCTAAGGACACCAGCGAGAGGATTGCTACTATTCGGTCCACCTGGCAACGGGAAGACATTACTGGCCCGTGCAGTGGCTACCCAGTGCAACGCCACATTCTTCTCCATATCCGCTGCTAGTCTGACGTCAAAATATGTCGGGGAAGGGGAGAAATTAGTTAGAGCTCTTTTTGCTATAGCAAGAGAGCTACAGCCATCTGTGATCTTTATCGATGAGGTAGACTCGCTGTTAAGCGAGCGCAAAGATAATGAGCACGAGGCCTCCAGGTATATTTCAATCCGAGATTATAGTTTGTCTAACGAGACGAGACAGTGAAGTATCAGCTTGTGTTCTTTGTTAACTGTCTGAGAAAAGTAGCTTCGAAACTCTGTCCGACTTAAGTGTCTACATTTACGTTTACTATCTCGTCTAGTTGGATAGATTGTACAGAATGATTCGAGAGAAATAGATCGACGTTGTGATTAATCAATGATTGTCATCCAGGCGGCTGAAAACGGAATTTTTAGTTGAGTTCGATGGGTTACCGTGTAATCCAGAAGAAAGAGTGCTCGTCATGGCTGCTACAAATAGACCCCAAGAACTTGATGAGGCTGCTTTAAGAAGATTCACGAAACGGGTCTACGTCACGCTGCCCAATTTGCGCACGAGAATCATATTGTTGAAACGACTTCTAGCTAAGCACAACGACCCGCTCGCGCCGGAAGAACTGAACGACATGGCAATCTTGACAGAGGGGTATTCTGGTAGTGACTTGACCGGCTTGGCAAAAGACGCTGCCCTTGGTCCTATTAGAGGTAAGGTCCTAAGTTCTACGGACTGATTCTGCATGTAGACGAGACTGAATGGACAGTAGAGCTTCGACCATACAGTCTAAGTAGGTTTAATTAGAAGAATGTAAATGACCTTCTTTTGGACTAGGGGAGTGCCGAATTAAATATAAAACGTCTCTTGAGTGACAAACATAACAATGACCGAAGTTGCAAGTTTAGATTAGGCTCTTAGGAAGGCAATATTTATTTTAAAATGTTTGCCTGTTACTAAAAATTCTTCTCGCAGACATTTCTTTACTATGAAATGAAACAATTTGCAACATTTCAGCCCGATAGATTTTAACTCTCTCCTTCAAAGTTCGATTAGGATGCAATTACCACAAACAAATGTTATTTACAAGTCATTGCATGCCTGCGATCTAATTATTACTAAAATAGAAAATGTCTTTGTAATAGAAGATTAGCACTTTACTCGAAAACTACGCTGGGGAGAAAAAGAAAGGTTTACCCTGTTGAAAGATAAAAGTACCCAGTTGGTCGAACCTTCATCAAATTTTGTTCAATGTTCTGTATCGTGTTTTGCAAGCGAATGATGGCCAGTTTAGTGTAAAGACCTGCTTGGAGCAGAATGTGGTCTCTATTTGTTGTGAATTTGCCACCGAAACTTATGCACGCCAAAATTCCTAATAAATAAAAAGCAGGTTAATCACTGGCTACATAAAGTTTTCGTTTATAAAATTAATATGTATTCATCTTGCGCAGAACTGAATCCAGATCAAGTTAAGGAGCTGGATCTGAACTCGGTACGGAACATCACGATGCAAGATTTCCGCGACTCGCTGAAACGAATTCGTAGATCGGTGTCACCAGCGAGTCTGGCCGCCTACGAGAAATGGAGTTTAGAGTATGGCGACGTGAGTCTATGATTGTTAAAGAGTCGTTGCGAGAATGCGGCGGATTATAACAAGCTCGGCCGTCAGCCGGTCCAACGAGAAATAGAAACGGAACTGTAAAAGGGCGGCGGGGTCATATACAAAAGTAACTTTCTGCGATATTAATTATTACAAATTGTAAATATACATCGGCTTCGAACATTTTTGAAGTTCATTTACAAAACCGGTAACATCTACTATACATAGAAAAGACGAACGTTTACGATTAAGCAAAAGACACTCTTGCTATGCGTGTTTTAAAAAAAAAAAAAAATCGTCTATTGCGACCGCGACGCTGTAATATCAAACAGCTTTATATACCACGTACAGTCGCTGCAAAAAATAATCGCACAGCTTTCTAAAAACGAATATCTTTCAAAAATAAGGACCAAACGGCTTGAATTTTTTTTCTCAAGATTTAAAACACTAGTCAAAGTGTAACAATTTTCTTTTTCTAATTATTTATATACATATTATGTGGTAAATTTATTTCCTGTAACTTATTCTTGTAAAAAAAGTTCAAACCTTTCGAACCAATTTTTTTAAAAAATGTGATTCGCTTTTAATAGACTGCTCGAATAAGTTTTCCAGCGACTGCATATAAATATATGAATTCTAATATGTAACACATTCCATACTCCATCCAGTAATCAGGTATAGTAGAATTAAGTTTCACACGCGATAGCGCCGCTATTAGAGTCTTGAGAATCGGTAGTCCCACAGTGTATTAGTTTTCTTGTCACGCTACGTTCGCGTTGTTTTCACTATGGAAAAAAAAAAGAAATCATTTTCATGCAACTGCGTTTCGTTGCTCTCCTCGTTCATTAGCGTTAACTTCGTCGAATCGACAATTCGTAATTTCCGAAATACAGTCGGGGGACAAAAGTAATTGGACATGCAGTAAAAATGAATATTAATGATTTCTAATTAAACAATTGTACTGAGCTGTGTACTCGAATTTTATCGATTACGTATTTTTATTGCACATACATTATTCTAGTGAACGATAGAAATTAATATTTATTGCTTTGTGTAAGTAAATAATATTTTTCTCTGTTAAAAGATTAGTACACGTGTTTAGTATTATTTGTTCTAAAGTTTTCAGGATTGTTATTTTACACAATGAAATACTGAAAACTAAAATAATGTGTGTGCAATAAAAATACATAATCGATAGAATTTAAGTACGTACCTGTCCACTTAACTTTTGTCCTCGGCTGTAGTTGAACGGGCACTTGCATATCTCTGCGTTATTATGACAAAACAATGAAGGTACAATCTTGCGGAGTACAGTTTTACGACAGGGCGAAACGAAATGGTGGATAGACGATGTAAATATCACAATTAACAATTGAGCACAATTAACGTTGAAATGATAAATAACGATATTGGTAGGAAGACTGCAATTTTGCACATGGAAACTGCACACGTCCAATCAGATAATAACGAGCAATTATTGTAATTGGGAACGCGTGGATCAGTCGAAAGCGTATAGTTATCGGTTAGGCGCGATGGAAATTGATAGAATCTCCGCGAGTGCCGGATTTCGTTTTGTAAAAAGAGAAATCCAGTAAATCATAATGTCCATCGAAGGGTATGGCAAACATGTTGAAATCTTCTTGTTGTTTTTCACGACATACTGCGGTACTCGGTTGACAATTTTTCAAACGAGAAAACGCCACGTTGTTGAAGAAAAAGAAAGTCTCTTAGCTTTTGGGGATGATAGAAGACGGATGGATCATAAAAATTATCAGGATTTATGAGACAACGAACCGGAGATATATTTGAAACGTGTGAAATTGAGAATATTTATAAGTGCGTATTATTGATAACAAACAAAAAAAAAAAGAATGGGAGAAAGAAAATGAAATACTGTTGACGATAAATGTATAATTGCTACGAGAAACAAGAGAATGATGTCGCGTATATATATATAAATATATATATATATATATAAATGTTTTTTGATATTCATCTATTGCTTCAAATGCTCAAATAAAATGGTGATTGTGCTTGTACGATGTAATCGGTGATTATGACGAGGGAACGAGAAATGTTTTGTGCATCGCGACGCGCACAGTATTAAATTGTAAGCTTCGATGTTGTTGTAAACATTGTTTCGGAATGTTCAAAATTTGTTTATAAAATTCATTACCCTATTCGCTTGACGTGCACTTGTTCGCGAGAAGCAGCGGAGCCGATGATTTTTTCGGGCAGTGATTTTTCGATAATTTGCCCTCCCCCTCGACGAGAGACCTGTGCAACGAGTTTTCTAAAGCTTCTCTGTTGCGATCGTTTAGATAAAACAGTTGATCGATAACAATAGATGTAGAGCGTAATTATCGTACGTGGCGCGTGTTGGAAGTTTTTTCTCTTGTTTCGTTTGTTTGTTCCTGCCACGTGAGTGAAAGAAAAAAAATATAGTAGAAAAAAAAAAGAGTCGTCTACCTGTTTCACTGTTAGTATTTCCATGTGAATTGTAATTGATGATAGAACGTTAGAATAATAGTTGTAACATGTAATTCGCAGCACAAAGTGCACATCTATCATTATTCTCTCTCTCTCTCTCTTTCTCTCCTTAAGAAACACAAGGTAGTAGTACTGACGATACAAAAACAATGCCAAATACATTTTACTTTAGCGGTAGGAAAGAGAATGTACGTTAAGTTTGGTATATATGTATGTTGCTCATTTATCGATTGTCACTTGTTTGATTAGCGTACTCGAATGCGACACCGTGTTTCCTTTTCTTTTTTTTTATACGATTTAATGAGTGCAGTGCCATGCACGTTTAATCGCATTGTATACAATTATTACTTGTACCGTATATATCTGCACCGGCAACGTATTTATTATATCTCTGTGTTATGTAAAGTTCCGTTGCGTGTTGAAACACTTTAATATTGTATTTTATATGCGTAAGTAGAGATTAATCGCGTTAATCAAATCATTTTGATGATCTTGCACATCAGACTGTTACATCAGCGATGGTTACAATGATATACATTGTGCATTATATGTATATCTATTTACATCCCTGGCCTTCCATATTAAAGACACACGCTCAGCCTCGATTAAGTTATTTTGCTACTTTTATAACAGCTAATGAGAATAGGGAAGGAGGATCTCTTAATAATAATAACACAGTAATAATAATGTCGTTTAAATTAAAGAGGGATGAAAAGAACGAAATCGGTCGATCGTTGGAAGAATAATTTATAACAGCTCCGGCTTCCGTTCTCCTGTAGTTACTTGTAACAGATATTGTAAACTGCGAACACCCGCGACGAATTATTTCTTAAACCGATATAGATACATATACAAAGCGGAGGCATCTAAGACAGATCACTTGACTAACTTGCTTGTTGTTGGAAAAATAATTTATTAAACGAAACTTCCTTGGTTTCGAGGGTTGGCATGATTCCATGTTTATATAATTTTGTAGGTGAACGTGAAAGTCAATTGTTGCAATTGACCTTTAACGTGTCTCGAACGACCTGGAGTTGTAGATATCACTGACTTAACACGCCCTATTAGATAGTACACGAAAAGTATATTATTCTAATTTAAAAAAAAAAACTCTCATGTATACACGTTCACGTACAAAAGAAAACTATTCACATGAAATTTATGCGCCTGTTTTAGATGCGTCTCACTCTATATTTCCCCCCTCGAGTCTCTTCAATGAGTTATGCTTTCACTCAGTATGCCAAACCTGTATTTTCCAACAGTATTATAGATTGCTTAAAAAATAAAAAGAAAAGGAGCTCTATGCGAAACGAAAGATAGATAATATAGCTGATTGCAAATAAAAGTGTTTCATTGAGTTGAATATCTTTTCTTTAATATATATCGTATATATATAATATATATGTATATATATATATATATATATATATATTATATATATACTATATCGGCAGTGTTGTTTACTCGATAGTAAAAAAAAAAGAGAATATACATCCATTATTAATTGATATTGAATTATATACTCGATGGATACAACCACGCGATTAAATAGTAATTTTAAAATGTAATCGAATAGTTTTACATTTATCTACTATTGTACAGAAATACAAAAGTAACCTAATACGATATTTTTCCGCCGGTATATGATAGAGATCGAGGGACGCACGTTTCGTATGTATTATAATAAGATGTATAGTACAAATTGTTCTAACGCATCTAAATTTTCACAACGGTTCACACCGTTCTTTTTTGATTTTGTGGAGTAGCCCGAGTAAAAATCAATTCGATTAATTCACAAAAGTTTGGTGCATCACGTAAACGGCTTGGTTATAAATGTTAAAAAGTATTTCTAGTTGAATATCGATTATATATTTGCAAGAGGAATCATGTTGATATCTATAGTATGTATATCTAGTGGCAGTAATACTTTTTCGTTTTTTGTACTGAATCAAAGCAACAATGCACTCTCTCTTTCTCTCTCTCTCTCTCTCTCTTCCACTCTTACGCCTCTCATTTAAAAAATCTGCGCGTTTTATATTTAAAAAAATATTCTGTTGCCTTTAATACGTTGCAATGATTGTACTTAGCATTAAATGATTACGCTACGTCAGATAATCTGAATATTGTCTTCTACACGTCAGTCATCCAGTCATGAATAGTTTTAAATGCTCGACGAAATGATTTTTGTTGATGAAGAAATATCGTCCTTGTTTGATGTAAACGATGATGATGGTCATGAAGAATGGTAATGATGATGATTATTATTATTATTATTATTATAAAAGCATGTCGGCTGTAAAATAAAATTACCTTGTATGTACTTAAAAAACTTGTTATATTACTTGTTTTCTTTTTTTGTTTCTTACAGTTTTTTTTTTCCTTTCAACCAGTTGCAAGCGAAGGTACTACGCCTCTTATAAACTTAAAAAACGGCTTTTGTTATTATTTCATAACTTTTTATAATCTTGTATCAACGTGGGCTATGAAATAATACAAAATATTGTGTATTTTAAATATTTATTCCTTTTTTTTTCATTCAAAGGACAATTTGTTTTTATTATAAGATAACATTATCCTAAGCATTTTCAAGGGCTTCACACCCTGCTGTACCTAAATTACTCTTTATATAACATTTTTTTTTCAATGTCTTCTTCCATCGGTTCACTGATTACTTTATTAATCCATAGACAAGTTGCTTTTTTTTAACTCTCTCTCTCTCTCTCTCGCTCTTTCTCTCTCTCTCTCTCTCTCGCTCTTCCTTAAACTGGCTCTCCGTCGTTCGATATCACTTATCGCAGTCAATTAATCATTGCTATGTTCGACTTTGTGTTTCTCCTGTTATTACATTCAGTACTGACTTTATACAAATGGGTTTTGAGAAAGGGTATCATTTTTTTTTTTTTATGGCTGTTTATCGTCGGTGGTGAAACTTCGTGTCAACTACATCGCGTTCCCCTTGTCTCTAACTAAAATCTCACACGCTAATCCCTTCAACTATCCCCAAAAGCGCTTCGTTGAAAACTGATCATCGGAAGTTCAAGGCGTTCGGACAAGAACCAGAATTTTCGGCGACAAAAAATCGATAAAGAAAAACAGAAATAAATATTAAAGCTAACACCACTGAAACTCAAAGAGGAATGAAGTCTTATATAAAGTGTGCAACAAATATATACGTTTATATATACGGTAATATGTATGCATACATATACATAATTTATATATATATATATACACATATATTTACTGCGTTTATTGGAACACACGAAGATATAAATATCGTGCCATGCAATAATTACGACGATGTCAAAGTAGCAGATAATATCAAAGGTGATTGTCAATTGATACACTGATTGTTTGCGAGACAAAAGATTCTCGATGCACCACACTACATACGTATAAATATATGTTTTTATATATGTACACATACATAGTGTCTTAAAAGAAAAAAAAAAAAGAAAAAAAAACTGGGGACAAACGTAACGATAACCTTCGGTGCAGAATTCCAACGAAAAAGAAAAAGAAAAAAAGAAGAAAAAACAGAACGTTAGTGGCTCCGTCCCTTAGTGGAAGTTTTCATCGTTTACCATTATACTTAAATTACGTTGTAATAATTACACCAAGGTTCGCCGCTTTTCTGTACAATTGGAGGGGAGCCACTAAAGCGTACACAATGCAAAATACACGCAAGTCAAGACAACATAAAAATATTTTTCCATTTTCTGATTGATCTTTTTGTTTTTTTTTCTTTCGACACACCCCCTCCTCCTTCCCCTCGTCACTCCTTGGAATACTTTTTCTCTTCCCTTCTCTCTCCCCCCCTCCCCTCTTTTTTTTTTATATGAAAGTTTTGTACATTTACCACCGACGATAAATATCACATAACGAGGAAAAAGTTTTACAACTCGTTCACCGACTCGCGCATCAGAGTGTTATTTTAATAAAGGGCCCTGCATACGTTCAAGCATGCATCCAAGTCTAGCTACATCACAGGCGCCGTGTCTACCTATACTCTCTATCTTATTTACTATGTTCAATGTCATACTTCCTGTTTACCATAAATGAACATTCATCTCGCGCTCTATCTCTTTCTCTCTCTCTCTCGCGCTCTCTTATTCTCTCTCTCTCGCTCTCTGTTCATCGATGATTCGAGAATAAACTAAAGATTGGTAATTGTGGCAAAAATATTAAAAATATAACAACACAATGGTCGCATACATACGTACACCTTACGCAGCGCAACGAATGCAGGGCTCGTCAATGGGGCTGCAATCTTAAGTTCAGAAATATACCTCATTCAACATCGTGGATACAAACTCCTTTTCTGTTTTTTGTTTTCCGGACTTTTTCTCCCTCCTCTCTCTCTCTCTCTGACACACACACTCTCTCTTTCTCACTCTCTTGCTTTCATTTTTGGAAAAGATTTATTTTTTGTTATTCAATCACGCCGACAGATTGACTGCTACGATAAATTTTTCTTCGTGGTTTCCTTCGGTTTGTTTTATTCGTTTTACTTGGTTTGCTTGTCTCTTTCATTGTTTTCTTCATTTCTTTTTATTTTGTTTAATTCTTTAGTGAGCATTGCAAGACAACACGCTTGCATTCGTTTAAAATGGTACATATACGTTTCTATTGTTTGGCAAGGGAAACGTACCATGGAAATATGTATTTATATATATATATATATATGTATATATATGTGTGTATATGTATATTATATATATACATATGTTTATGTGTCAGTGTTGCATGTTTCTCTCTTTCCCTCTGTGTGCCTGTTTCTCAGTGCTGTGTATGTATATATGTATGTATATGTATATATACACACAAACACACACATATATATATGTATATATATATATATCACTTTGAACTTCTTCTGATGGAAAAAAAACAGTTCTTCCGCAGCAAGAGCATTGTCAATATCAGTCAATATTGGGACAACCAAAATTTTGTCATTCTTTTGTTTGTTTGTTTAGGAGCTTTCTTTACAGTGTAGTACTTCGCTTGAAGTAGAACAATGGATAATTTGTACATATGAGACGCGCTGCAGTCAACATACCAATGAAGTTGTTAGAATAGGTATATGACGGAACAGTGTTTTCTTTTCATTTTTTTTTTGTTTTTGCAAGAGCCCCGAGGGCAAATGTTGTATCATATGTAACAATTAGTTGACGCCGATTATTGATCGATTTCATTGCGTAGGATATTGTGGCATGGTGTATGCTACCATGGTAGGTTGCTGACCTGGTGGCAACGGTGCAGTCGCGGTCGGTGGTGCGGCAGTTGCTTGTGCAGGTTGCCATGTGCCTGCTCCGGGAGTTGGCATTCGCATGCTATTCATATATTGAGCCTGTTGTCCGTAATATTGGCTGTAGTATTGTGCAGGCTGAAGAAACTGACCCTGCATTTGCGGGTATCCCTGCGGATACCAGTAACTCATTTGCTGACCATAACCATATGCGTACTGTCCAGCTCCAGCTGTAACCTGTTATACAAAACATAATACATTACTCGAAAATTTCTACTATTTTCTAATGCAACAGAATTACTTAACATATTCCTTTGTATACAACATTGAAAAACAATTATTAACCGTTTCAGTGCCAAATTCTTCGTCGATATCAGTTCATAGAACTTTTATCGAACTGAAATTCGTGCTCCTGGAACTTTCAGTAGACTGTGGATTTTTATGCATTTATGAATTTATATATTATATTATTTATTTATAAATGCATAAAATACACAGTCAACTCACAAGGAATGATCCTGAACCTGAACAAAATTATGAAGCTTTGAAGATTTCTAGTGCATATGTACTACATGAAATTTTTTACCAGCCTAATTTACTTTAAGATGGTGAAATCGACCCTTGGAAAATTCGGCTATTTAATTGTATAACCAGGAATAAAATAAAGTTAATACTCCTTGAAAATTAGATAGTTTATAAAAAACAACATTTTTTAAAGAATTTCATTTGTACCTCAACTATACAAATATTTGATAAATGTTTTAGCAGAGGAAACTCCTCAACAAAAAGAACAACTTTTACGTTTGTACTTTGCATAAAGATCCACTGTCTAATTACAACTCGAGATCGAAAAATAGCCGAATTTTCGAAGACCAATTCCATCCTCTTAAAGTAAATTTTGTGTGCTACAAATTTTCGTGTACTACATACCTACATATGCACTATATGTCCTAAAAGGTTTATAATTTTTTAAATTTCTAGTTCAGAATGATTTGTTGTTCGTCAGAATGTTAATTAATTAAAGAAAGACGATTATTTCAATGCAACACTGAAATGGTTAAATATCATAGATATTAGAATAACCTGTTGTGCTTGATGGTTCGCATTAGGACCCACACTATTAGGATCACCATTCTCCTTGCCCCAAAAACATTTAACAATGCTACCATTAATTTCTGTATTATGTGTAGATTCTATAGCGTGTGTCGCCGCTTCCTTAGTAGTAAATTTAATGAACGCGTATCCTTTGTCTTTGAATACTCTTATGTCTTGTATGGTGCCGAATGGGGAAAACGTTTTGGTTATTAAGTCATCCGTAATACCATTCGTGAAACCTCCGCAATACACTGTGCAATTGGTTGGACTACTTTGGTTGTATACCTGTTGGAAAGTAATACACAAAAGAATAATAGTGAAACAAAGTCATTTTTATGTATTTATATTGCAAAATACTGTGTGCAGAGTACCAAGGAAATTATAGTCATCCGTTCCATGGACTATTCTTCACACATTCAATGAACAATTGTCAAGAAACCTTTATGACAAAATTGTTATTAAATCTGTTTACTAAAAATGAATCAATTTCAATTGTTTAGTGTTCTACAGATTCTTAGGTATATTTTTTACATTTACAACCTTTAGGAGCCACAAGAAATTAATTAAAAAGGGGCATTTCTTGCTGGCTTCTCATTGATATTCTACACTTTCAGATCATTGACTGTATTGTTGATAATACTCTTTCATAGACAAATCTCTTATCTTCTTTAAATGTAGGGAAAGCTGAATGAAAATTGCTAAGAACCTTTTACTATATTAAGAAGCAAAACACATCAGTGTCATAAAAAAAATCAATAATAATTTTGCCAGGTGGTTTTTTCAACAAATGTCTATCCAATATGTAGAGAATCATTCTCATAAGGGTCAAGCTACGAAAATTACTTTTGATATTACACTAGATGCAAATCATAGTACACGTATCCTAAAACAAATCTCCAGTGGATTTTTGTAGAATGAACCTTTATTACTTAGACATTTGAATTTGAAGTTTTGTATGCAGTTTAAAAATATGAAACATAAGACTGCAATTCCAACCTTAAAGTCAATACAATACTGAATAAAAATATATTTATTATCTTAAAATCAATGTGATGTTGAATAAAAATATGTTTACAATTTTAAAATCAATATTTTACTGACTCATAAAAAAAAATAGAAAGAAAGTTGTGTATTCAAAAGCAGATTTGAACTTAAAACTTGCAGCCCCATAGATGGGGTTACCTTACCAGTGTACTTATGAGTCTCCATTTTTAATGCACTCTACATAAAACCTCGAATTAGAATGTCTCAAAAATGAAGGCTTGTTCTACAAGAACTTGTTAGGGTTCCCTTTACAGGATACGTGTACCATAAGTTGCACCTACAGTTGTTCAGTAAATTAATTCCAAACCTTGGTCTGGTCTAGGTTAGTACAGTTGACTGTTAACATCTTGACATCCTGCACAAACATTTTTCAATATAACAAGAGCAATTGTTACACATATTGACTGGACATAAAGGCAATTGTGGCTGGTTACACTGACAAGTAAACTGCAGATTTTATATGTTAAAGATACGTACAAGCAAACAAACGAATGTAACATTTAACTTTTTAAAATCATCAAAGAAAGGAACATTGAATGCTTGCAATCAGAGAAACAAATTTGTATCTTCTATAAAGATCTGCAGTGTACCTAGCCATTAAGGTGCAAACACATTGGAGCTGCAACAAACGTCGAGAGCAGCGATGAGAGCAATGCATTGGAATAAAATGTGTACTCTTATAGTGAAATATAAAAGCATCCACATTGAAGCAGCGAATAAAGCTACAATTTAGAGTAGAATATGTACTTGTATAATAAATAAAACATTTATATTCAAGAATCACATAAAACGTGTGCCCTTATAATAAAACGCAGAAGCGTTTATATCAAATTAGCGTGTAGAACTATATTTTGAAATATAACGTATACTTTCCTAGTAAAAGCGTTCATATTTAAGCTATAATAGAGCTATGCTTCGTGATAGAATGTATACTTTTATAGAGACAGCATTTATATGGAAGCAGCAAACATAGCTACACTTTGGAATAGAATATATACTTTTATGGCTAAAGTGTCCATATTCAAGCAGCGTTTGAATCTACGCTTTGAAAAATACTGTATACTTTTATAACAACAGTGGTCACGCCGAAGCAGCACGTAGCACTACGCTAGGAGTATCGGTACAGATCTGATCGAGGCTCTCTCGGCTTGTGTCACAGCTGGAACATGTTAGGGCCCTTAGAGAAAAGATCGTACCTCTTCGTAGTTAGGTTTACTATTGTTCGAGTGTCGTGGCCTTTCGGATCTCGGTGGCGGTGGTTTCCTGGTGGACCAGTTCGTCCTGATGCTTCTCGACCCAAGCCACTGACCATTCATCGCATTTATCGCGGCCTCAGCCTCGGACTTCTTGACAAATGACACGAAAGCATAGCCTTTACTCTTCATGGTTTGAGGGTCGCGTACGATCCTGCAATTGCTGATCTCGCCGAACGGCGCGAACGCCTCCTTCAGGGTCTGGGTCTCGATCTCCGGCGACAAGTCGCCAACGAATATGTGATGATGATTACTGGTGTCCAACTTCGGCTGGTTTCCGGGGCTCGTTGCCCAGTTAACCTTCATCTCCTTTTGCAGGAAGAATCGCTTGTTCATGGCGGCGAGCGCCGTGGCCGCGCACTGGTGGTTCGTGAACTCGACGAACGCATACGGATCGTTTCCCGGCTCCCGTATTATCTTGCATCCTTTCACGGCACCAATTTGCGAGAAAAGTGCGCACAAAAGTTCCTCCGACACCGTGGCGTCCAGATTACCCACATAGAGCGTTCGGGGATTACTTTCGTCGCTCATACTCGCTCTTCTCGGCTACCCCCGTGTCTCCCTCTCTGTCTCTGTGTATACTCCCGTATCTCGCTGGTATCCTCACCGTTCGTCGGACTTAATTGTACGGTTCACACGTTCGGCGCGTGGTGCGTGCATTTACTTGGAGGCCTGCATCAGAGTTTCGATATTCTCGCCTTTTCCAAAGAGTACACGGACGGTTGAACGCGAAGCTACACCCAGCCTCTACGTCATACTAACATAAAATGGCCGCTCTGCTTGCCTCGCCACTTTCCCCTTGAATCATCCGCGGTAAATCCTCCTGTTGCACCGGTTTACCTCGACGAACACGCCGATTCTCGCACGACCGTTCCGCGGCTTCTTTACCTACCTACTCTCGCGGCCCTCGAATCGCCTCCGATAACGAAAAACTCGCACAGTTTCCTTGGAAAAGAACACGTGTTTTTGTATCATCCGTCGAAGATTTCATAACAGGTAGCGCGAAAACGCTTATGAATCATTGGTCTACGAAACTCACTAGACAAGAAGCCCCTTAAGGCCGATTCACACCAGACCCGGTTACCCGCCGTCGCCACAACGGCCCGAATCACAGATGAATAGAGAAGGACTATTAACGTTACGGTTTTGCTGGTTCGCTGTGGTTCGACAGAACTCGTTAAAGAACATATGGACTGGTTTATAGTTTATTCTTCACTCTACAGGTACATAGAGATGGCGTTAGAGAAACTGAATTTTATCTGCCCAAAGCAAACTCGTCATTTTGCATTTAGTTATACAGACTTTTCTTACATGTCAGTGAACAGATACATATATACGATTTGTTCTTATATGCTATTATGCTAATGTGTGAAATTACGTTCCCTTTTTAGTTTTTAGTATCTAGTTACTATTTTGTACTTTTTGACGAAATGTCCTCCCACTATTCTACTACTTCTCTTATGCCGGATATTGCTTATTTCTATTTCTATATTGCACGTTGTTAATAAACATATCAATAAATAGTTATTATCCTTGCCTTATTATTTTTTTTTCATAGCTTAGTGGTAAGAGGTAGAACAGTTTTAGAACATATGGCGAGCATCGAGTTTTAAAAGGAAGTTGAGAACCTTTTCCAACGTTGGCGGGAAAATGTAACCCGTATAAAACGAATGCAAAGCAAGACTTACTCAATTTTTCTCTGAGCTTCGGTTAAATTTTAAATCTTCATTTTTCGAAGAACCGGTTAACAACACTTGTTAAATTACTTGTTGAAAATTGAAAAATTCGAAGAAAGTCTGTCTTGCTTTACATTCATTTTGTGCAAGTTAAACTCTCCCACTAACACTGGAAAAGGTTCTCAACTTCCTTTAATTCTTTGAGGCATGGTTGTATTAAAAGTGTCTCACCTTTTAATCGAAATTTTGCAGTTGTTACGTGCAAATTTTATTTTATACATTCTGTGCCTCAAAGGGTTAACAATACAACACGCATCATATTTTATTTGACGAATTTCGTCGAACCTTGGTGAACCAGTAAATCCTGAAAGTGAGGAATCTCTCTGCTCATTTCTGGTTATAATAGTGACATTTCGTTGGAACTCATTACAATGAAGTTTCCACGAAAATTATTTCAAATATTTTGTATGATCGCAGAATTCAACAAGTTTTGCATTTATCATTGATTTTCATTAATATATTTTGAATTAACAGAATTTGATTTCTACATATTTCATATGTATGTAACGTTTTACAGAATATTGTTGTAAACAACGTGCATGGAAATATGAAAATTTTTATTTAAAGTTATCACGTATATCATATTACAGATTAAGCTACAATGATAATGGATAATATTGGATGCGAAGAATACATTTAATTAAACTTACCTTTGTTATTACGTTTTTAAAAATGGTAATAGGTAAATGGTAAAATTTCTAATTGTGTTTTCATAATAATATGAAAAGTAGAAACAAAAATGCTAGAAATGTTGCAATTTGTGAAAAGGTGGAACTTTTTGGAACACAAGAGATATTCCTCGCCAAGAGTAAAGAATCTCAATTTTTATCATTTTCATTGAATATTAATTTTTAACATATCATGAACAATATTTTTTAATACAAAACGGCGTACATCATTATACAAAAAAAAAATAATATAAAATATAACGTGAAGTTATTAGGACATCTCAAAGGAAATAAGTAGTTTTTCTTGCGAAACGTCGAAATCTCTAAACATAGTTGCTCTAATTCTGATTTTAATAAAATTGTATTAAGTTTTGTTTTTTCAATAGTGACGAACTGTGAACACTCTATGAAGTGTCGAAAATCACGAAAACCTGTCGACCATTTTCTTTGGCTTTGCCTTTTTATTCGCTCGCGTTGTTCGTCGCTTTACACTGTACGAAAATTCGTCGACGAAATTGTTCACTTACATATTTATGACAAATACATTTTCCTACAATAATTATGTCTCGTCTACTCGTGAACTCGATCTTATCTCCGAAACGGTATTCACATCGATCGCAGAAAATAGAAAATATGAAAATCTCGATCGTGCTTTCTCAATTTCTAAGATGATTACGCGTTGTTGCGTAATTGCCACGTTTCGGTTGTTGAAACGCGACCGATTATTATATAAATAAGAGTCCGTGCACACGCAGTAACTATCTATAGATTATCTATAGATCTGTGCACAATGGACACGTAATTTAGATATCAGATACCAAGGGACACGAAATAACAACGTTGCGTATTATTTTGCATGAATATTAAATTATTATTATCCGGGGATTATGGATTTTTACGAAATTTTTTCCCGAAATCGTTGAATATACAAAACAACATATACAATATATACAATATATATGTATATATATATATGTGTACCGTAAATAAGTATGCCAGCGTGATTTCGGTCAACAATAGCGCGATAGTTAAACTTTATTATATAGTTGAACATATATACCTAACTTCAACATTACAACAAGAAAACTTAACTTATTAACCACAATTGTATTGATTATGCGCTAACGTGTTATGGCGTACGACCACAATAATTATATATATATATATATATAAAAAAAAGAAATACTTTTCTTTACTGGCGACAAACGTCTCACTCATTTATCGTGCTTTGATATAAGCTGGATTTACTTACAGATATCGACTATCAATCAATTGATTCTCGTTTCGTAAAAATTATTGATAAAAACAATTTTTTATTAATAGAACACCTTGTCGTACAAACAATCGCCTGTCAATTAATTCAATGGTTCCAAATCGACCGTATCGCCGACTACTTAGAATGTAGACCCGTTTTTCGACACACTTCGCTAAACAATTTATAACAATTAACTGCCTCCTCTTTTCGTATTGCACTATATAATTCAGCTACCGCCACGTTTCGAATATTTCATCGCGCACCAGCTTATACAAGCAACGGTTACGTTCACAAAACCACATATATAAACTTAAATTGCGTATTAATAAAAATTCATTGGTTCGTGGCTATTCAGTCTTCATAAAACATTAAACGTTACGTAATACATTATTGTATCTTGAAGAATGTCATGTTTCGAGATTTCTTACGGACGTCGATGCGTTAAAATTGGGCTCGTTATTTACATTAAAAAGAAAAAAAGGAAAAAAAAAATAAAGAGAAAAAGAATAATAATCGGTCAACATTAGGCTTTTACGCGATGTATAATACGAATACTTATTAAACGTTTGTGATGAGTCTGAGTATTGTAGTGTTACGTGTATCTCTGTACAAGTTATATATACATGCATCCCAAAGATGCGGCCATGCTAGATGCAATTATACGCATCCAGTAAAACCGCACACTAACTTGTAATACTTTCGTTTGTTACGTTTGAAACTGCGTAACGAGAAGCTTCGTCGCTTTGGCAATGTCGTATGCACACGAGCGCACTTGCTGCAGACACCGATCCATGTGTTCGACGTCACTCGTGCATCTTTGAAGGCCGCTGCACTCTGCTTGCAGTCTACCCGTGTTACCGTTCAACTGTCGCAGAGCAGATTTAATATTCTCCTCGATAGGATTCTGAACAAAACAAAAAAGAATAATTAATAATTTACGTTTAGACAGAGCTTTGAATCGATTATTATTTTATTATTATATTATTACTTGTGGAAATATAGCTGTGAGCTCGGCGACCGCAACGCGAATTCTCTCTGCGCATGGGACGAAAGCTTCTCGCTGTTTTGGATCCTGCATAGCCATCCACAGCTCCTGAATTCTTCTCGTGACCTGCTCAGTTCTTCGAGTGACTTCTTCGCTGGGAGGAAGACTGGGAGCACCGCATTCCCATAAGCTCTGAGTGTTGTTGCGAGACATCGAGTCCGGATCTCTTTTTGCCTGTATTTTATTCAACGATAAGAACCATCGTCTTCCAAAACCGATTCCGAATGGTTCCATAGAAAGTTATCAGGTACCTGACAAATGGTTGTGGCCCACAAGTTAGGCTTCCGCAAACCTTCCCTGGTTTCATACATAGAAGCAGGTCGCTGATTGTTTCTGTTCAGAGACGTCTTTATGTCCAGCACCGGTTCTAACTCTGGTTCTTGTTCTCCACTGACGTGGCCATTGATAACTCCATCTGTGGTTTCTTTCGCCTACAATTGTCATAGATTAAACACTGATCTGTTCAGGGAGCCCCGTAAGGTTAAAAACAATTTTAATGGGAAATTCCAGAGACGTTTCTGAACAACGGGCACGTTACTTGAAATCGTCTCAGGAATTTCTCAATAAAATTTTCTTTGAATTTTACAAGGAACCCTATAGCCTACGGATCTTCATGCAAAATAAAAATTGTCTACCTTAATTGCAGGAGACGGAAACTAAATACATATTTCATACTTTCATTAATAATTTTAACGAGTTGAAAATAATTTGTCGATATTTTTCAACTTCTTATGCTATGATATTTAAGACTTAAGATTAAGACTTTGAACAGACTTTGTTACATATGTACTGTCAGTGTAAAAAGCAATTATACAGTTTTGACAGACACGCATGAAGTCCGCAGTTCACTGATTAACAATCCGACGATCTTACGTGAATCGTTTGCTTCAGCTCGTTGTTCTCGCGAGTCAGTTGCTCTATGGTGATCTGCAAAGCGTGCACCTGTTCCCGGAGGTCCTTGACGGTGGATTCGGATAAGGTTAATTGTTTTTTCAGAACTTCTACGACCGACGGAAGACCCTTGGCTATTGGCGCGAAAGCTTCCTACAATGGCATTTCAATGGGCTCTCATGAGACACGATTAAATGAAAGAGTAAACGAAAACGATGTTGCAAGTCACGCTGCATGATTGTTACGAAACAGAACACATGAATCAACACTTTGACTGCCAAAGTAGCAGCGTAAAGTCTTCCTTAAAATCGAAGTAACTTGTTTGATTGAATAAAAAACAATCTTCTCAACTTGCATTTTCTAGCTCGTCGTCAAATTTGGTGTATGATGAACGTGTCGTAAAAATTTATGTTCCAATCTGGATAAATAATTATTTATCCATATACGAGTGACATGGCAGTCAACGTATTAACGTGTTATCGATTTTAGTAGATAAAAACGTCTGTGACACGATGCAAGTATTTTAATTATGAGATAGAGAAAGAAAGAGTGAGAGAGAGAGAAAGAGAGAGAGAGAGAGAGTGTGTTGAAAATTTCTCAAATTCTGGCGATGGCTGCACATGCACTAACAGACCTGTGCACTTGCCTAATAGCACTGTCTACAGAAGAGCCAAGTACTTAGCCGATTCCTTATTCTTCTTTTCGTTACTAGTGCCGGTACCTTTAATATGTTACCATACAATTTTATCTATTCCAACAAGTCAGTTTGTCACCCATCTTTTCTCATTCAATTACGCTCTGTTTAGCAGATCGCTGTACCCGAACGAGAAGATTCTTCGTGCTCACCTCGTTGTTCATTTTGAACTGAGACGTTGTGTATTCCGGCGCCACGTTGTCCGTTGACGTTAACGCGTAATCATCGTCGGAGGCCACGCTGTCGTACAAAGGCTCGTCATCGGACACTTGCAAGCCGTACTTTCCCTGATGCTCCTTGCGAAGCAAAGACACGACTGGATCTGTTGGATCGACGTACGCAGTTACCAGTGACTAATGATGAGATTGCAGATCTTTATGCAAACTAAGTATTTAGCAAGTCGATCGCAAGAGACAGCAATTAAATGGAATCAAAATCTCTGTCGTTTAATCAGTTTAATATCAATATTAATATTACATTGATATCTTCATAGTTTTGTGTATTAACTATGTACTTTTGTCAAACATGCATAAATCCGTATTCCAATTATTCCCACAATTCGTGAAGTTATACAAATATTTTCTGTTAATATTGTAAAGGAGTATACTGTCTCGTTTAGGGCTCGGTGGTACCAGTGTTGCAAAGACTGTTTCATATAAAAAGATAAAAAATAGATTTCTTTTTTATGGTATTTTTAAAAATAATAGATCAGCTTGAAACTATTTTTCAATTCAGTTCAAAGATCAATTCTTCAGCGTTTACACGAGATATAGTTTCCATAAGTTTCAGTGTTTCGCCTACCTTGCAGCGGTGCGTTATTTGAAAGCACGTGCCTCCTGCGAGCTTCGATAAGCAAGTCTATAATGAGCGTAGCAAATTCCTTTGGCGTAAACCTTGCTAGTTTCTGTCTACCTTGATTTCTCGTAGACGATAGTTGCGGATTCACCGGTAGAAACGGTACTGTACACCTTTCTGGTAATGATGCAGTAGCAAACCAGACTAGTTAAAGAGAAAAACTGAATATTAGAAATTCGAGACACGATATTGTACAATGTCGATAAATGATATGAAAAATAGAAACATCACAATTTCTCTAGAAATAAGTCTCTCTATTTAGTATTTCCTAGGCATGAAGCTTAAAATTAAGCTATTGTTTAAAAACAAGCTTGTGGTTCTACTCACCTCTCCTTAACAACGATGCAATAAAAAAAACATGCATATTAATAAAACAGCAGAGTGATAAGAGTACAAGTGTAATTGCATGAATTGCGTCTAGAAACAACTATACACATCAAATCCAATAATTTTGGATACTATATAGAATCATTTCTAGATGCTAATCTATTCTTTCACGAATAAAAGGAACAAGTTGTTCGTAGTGATCAACTTACTGTCTTCGTTCTCGCGACGATCAACTTCGTCGTACACGTCCATTGCTAGTTCTTCCAGTAAACGGTTCGGTAACTGAAGCAGAAAAATTGAAGTATACTATAAGTATATAAAATAAGTATATCAAAATAAAAGTACGGGACGAGGATTTTATTTGAAATCGGGTCGGCTCCTCTTCACTACTCACCCTCTGTAATTTAGTTTTTCCTTCCAGACTCAAGTCAGTTTGTTCCAATGGTAACAAAGATTCTGGAATAATAATGTGCTCGTCCATACTGTGATTTGGCTTACGGGAACATATGTAGTATGTCAGTCTGTCCGTTACTTCGTACATGCATTCGATTATTCGCTCGGATAAATCTATGTGCCCCGCCATCCTGCATAGTAAAGATCGTTTAAGTATGATCAAATGATTCTTTTTACACGTATATTAAGCCATCCTGTAAATCATGCGGTATTTTATCAACGCACAATTTATTGGATCACCCAATAAATTTATATCTTGTAGAACATATGTGTAAGTACTTAGCAATCTCTGCTGGTGTTTGTCCATTAAAATCAATCATGTTGGGATTTCCACCATTCACAATTAAAAGCTCTATTTGTAAAGTTTGTCCAGCACGAGCTGCAACGTGCAATGGTGTTGTTCCCTTTTCCTGTGGGAACAAGTACTTTGTTAAAAACACTTTTACACTTGTAACATCAATATATCATTGAATAATATATTTTTCAATACCTTGTAGAAATAATTTGGGTTGGCTCCTTGTGCAAGCAGTCTCAAAGAAGTTTCTAAATTGCTTGTACGAACGCTGCTATGTAGCTGTCTGCTTAATTCCTCTTCACTGCAACATTCTTCCTTACTTGGACGTAATACAAATGCTAAATGCTGGTGTTTTGCCTTGATAAAATCAGCCTTAACTGGACTAAAAAAAATATAAGCATACAAGCTCACAACTAAATATCATGAATTTGTTGTTACAGAAGGTTCCTGCTTGTTGCACTGTCAAGTGTCTCTTTTTTGTGCAAACCCTGTTGGATGCATTTTGTTCTCATAAAGCAGGGAATGTAACTTAGTGAAAATAATAATTTCATAGAGGTGTTGCAATTGTTTCTTTATATTGTTTTATAAACACATTTATTGAAATTCTGAATACTGAAATTCTAATTCCATTTTTGTGCAACAAGCAAGTACCTATTGTACAAAGATAATACTAACTGCAACGGATCCTTAGCTTGCGGTTTTCTTCTACTAATTTTCGAGTTATTAGGATCTAAAAGGGAATGTTCCCAAATACTGTTTGCTCCATTATCGTTCAGCGTGTGCACCATCTGTAAAATATATTATACATTAATATTCGAGACATGCATCAATTGGCATGGTTCTGGTGTTCTCTACTAACGTTGAGCAGATTTGTATGCCATACACTCTTGTGAAGAGATTTTATATGGGATATATGACGGCCAAGACTACGGTGTATACCGCAACAATCGTCGCATAATAAAATAGCCCTGTTGAGAGAAGCCCATCCTGGCTCTAAACAAAACAATCGTGAAACGTATTTAACAGAAAGAAAAAAAAGAAGAGGATTATAAATGGAATAAATATAATACAACGTAAATGGAATAAATAAATAAATAAGACCTGAGAGGAAACGTAAATATGTAATTAACATTAACCTTTCACGAGCAACTATCCGTTCAAATGAGCTGAGGAACGAATTTCTTACGGACAACTAATCGCGTGACATTGCGATGAATTAGACACGATAGAAAAGGGCATGTCGATGAATATAATTAGGATTGTAGCATTATTACCGAGAGCTCCGCAGTCAGCACATATATCCGTGTTAACTCTTTGCTTCGGCCGAGCCATTCTCTTCGCCTTTTATCTCGACGAGCTGCACGGTAATCTTAGTCCAATTAGGAGACGTTTAAAAACTGCGACATAATGCACGAGACCGCTTCAAAAACAATACCACCGAGGATACCGAGAAACAAGAGCCCTGCAGCTTAATGTCATCATACACATATACTCGTTAATAAATCGACCGTGACAGGAGCCAACACGAGCAACCACGAGATGGTTGTTGTACCATTGATCGAGCATCCTAGAAGACACGCAATCGCACGATGCACTTTCGCCTACACTAATTCAACCGGTTATGCTACATGTGTCTCTACGTTACTTCATATCTCATAATTCCTCGACCATTTTTCCCTTTGCAACCCTCTTTTCGATGTTTTTCCACTCACCCCCTCCCCCCCTCTCGTCGAGCAAAGGGTATAGCCGAATAAGATAGTCAAAAATGCCCTTGGGCTGAATTTTTTGACCAATTCGTCAGTCGATAGGGCATCATGAAAAACCTTACGGGGTAAAATCTCAACCCTGTATCTCAATCAGGAGGGTAGTTATGGGTTAAAAATGAATTATTCGTTTCATGGCCTATTTTCCTTAGTTAACGATGTTTAAAAATTCTAATGAAAATCTAAGATGTGTAAAAAACCTAAACACAGACTCTGCGATTTGTTTCAGATTTTTAAATTGAAAAGTTTGCTTGTCAAAAATCAAAAACCACGAAAAAAAATGGAAAAAATACAGATTTCACATGGAAGTTGTGAAGTGACAATCTTTATGTTTTTACCTGTATATAGTTACAATAGTTGTTCATTAATTTTTTCATATTTTTGTCTGTGGTGAGCCGTTGTTAAAAAAAATATAAACTGATTTTTTCGACGTTTTTTCTAAGAAAAACTAACCTAACCTTAAAATTATTACATTTTATTACTTCTATTAGCGTATTAGACACTGCTAAACCTTTAGCATTTCACAGAAATAATTAAATAATGAAGGAACTTGATTATTATTGCTTCTGTAAATAGATGTAATGAACTCATCCATTGAGATATAACAAAATACAAAAGAACTTCATACGGTTTCATTTTAAAAGCCTGAATGTTTTAGTTTTCTAGAATTCTAACCAAAAGAGATATATAATTAAGCTCAGAATAAAAATATATTACATTTACTACATGTAAATTCTAGAAACATTTTTAATTTCGATTGGCAGATGTATATTTTTATAACTTATACATTGTATATGAAGTATGCGTTAATTCATTTATTTTCGTTTTACTATGCAAATTGGAATTCTTTGCATGTAGGTATGCAATAAGAATGTAAACATAAAGATTAAGATTGCTATTAATATAGAACAATTACTTTAATTTATAATGCTTATTAGTACAAAATAATCCTATATTGTATTCTCTGATATTATAGTGTACGCTGGTCAGTATTGTTTAGGTTTCCTTGGCCTTTGTTTGTCTCAGAAATGCAGGTCCACTGTCCTTCTGTATTTTCACGCCAAAGAGATACTTTATTATCACCACCACTAACTGCTAATATACCACCTGTCAATGACCAACTGACATTCCATATAACATCATCAAAAACATTAAGGATAGTAGGTGTCCAACTAGAATAATCATTCGAAGTCCATATAATCACACGACGGTCTTGGGAACAAGAAGCTAGAGCAGCTTTAGATGGTCCAACTGCAGGTGCCCATGCTACATCTCTTACCTATGTTTAAAGATTGAAGGAGATTAGACATTTGTTTATTATACAAACTAATTCAAGATATAACAAAGTTTTTACCCAATCGCTGTGTGCTTCTAATTTATCTTCTTCAATCCACCTATCACCTTCTTCTTTCCAAATTTTTACTAAGTTGTCACATCCTCCTGTAGCTAATCTTTTTATTGGTCCATTCCTTTGGGTTCCTGTAGCATCAAAACTAGGTTCAATAGCAGGACACCAACTTACAGCATTACATCCAATGGTATGAGCATTTGTAATCTTTTGGGTATCCCATGTGTCTCCATTATTAGTGAGAATAGACAGGGAACCATCAGAACTGCCACAAGCAAGGATCAGTCCAAACTCATGTGGTGCCCAAGCTACAGAGTTTACAGATGAATCATGTCCAGTATGTTCATAAATTTTGGTCCATTCCCCTAATTCCTTCCAAATTATTACTTTTCTATGACAAAAGACAATAAAGAATTATTTTTAAACCATAAGTTTAAAGGTTAAAAATATCAAAAAAATCGTAACATACCGATCATAACTGCAAGATGCTAAAAGATTTCCAAATTTGGGATGTGCCCAAGCAACTTGCCAGACAGGTCCGACATGACCTTTAAGATCAGCCACTAAACTTTGCGATCCGTTTTTTAAATCAAAAATTTTTACTGAATTGTCACTTGAACAAGTTGCTAACCTCAAACCGTAATAATCCATTTCCGCGTCGTGAATCATATCTTCGTGTCCGGTGTCGACCGTATTTAAGACGGACACCATTTTTATAACGTTTCTCTTTCAATATTCCAGGTATAAACTGAAAATATATTTAAAATGGTTAAAGAGGTTATGTTGTCTAGTGCCTGTCACTTACGTGGAAGCATGTGCGCATTAAGCGAAAATTTACAGTTACTTCGCGCAGACCCTATGCAAATGTCAACGTCGTTTGTGTACTACACCACAGATGAGGTATAAGAGAAGACCATTCACCTAATGGATTTTTCTATCTCACGACCAAGACAAAGTAGATTTTAGAATTAACCCTTTGCGGTTGAGGATTTTAGAAAATATAAGCTAATAGAAAGCTAAATTTCACAGTAATGTTTTAAATTCCGAATGAAAATTAAAATGTATACAGATCTTATATTATTATAATAATTAAATTGTATTTGTTGCAACTTTAAGAATTGAGTATGCGGACTCGATGTCGCCAATATGACACTCGTCCTCAAAGGGTTAAATAATGTCAATTGGAATTTCTCCATGAAAGATGCAGCAGTTCTAGATAATCAGAAAATATGATTTCAACTGCATAAAACAACCAAACCTTATCTTAGGAACTAAAATTTTTCTACCTTTTTTTTCATTACAATCTAATAGATTTTTACGAGGAAACTCCAAAAATCCAAGTTAAAAAGTCAGGAATTCATTGATTCGAAAGTTATGATTGTCCAAAATTGAAGAATTCTAAGGATTTTTGACAGCTAAGGGCGCTGCCATATTGGTACATAACCAGTGCAGGGTTGGTATCGGACGTAGTTTACCGAGTGCCGCCATCAGATGGCAAAACGTTTAAAATTCTTTAACTTTGAACACGCATAACTTTTGAATCGATGAATTCCTAACTTTCTAACTTGGATTTTTGCAATTGTCTCGTGAAAATCTACAGGGTTGTTCCGAAACAAGTCAAACAATTTTAGTCCTTTAAAGTAAAGATTAACCTATTCTATGCTAAAGTTGATGTTGGTTTTGTTCCATGCTAGAGGTAATATGAAAAAAGTGGGGACATTGAAACCCCGGGTGTGAGCATTCTCATTTCCTTTCTGTGTATTACTATTTTGGTGTTGCACATATATTTTTGTACATAGAGAAATTTATCTAAATATATAAAAAAAATCTTTTACTATTCCCGGTGATCTAGACTAGATCGGCTATACATGTGTTTACCTTGTTCCTCTGTTACATACTGGTTTCGAAGCTTTTGTTTTCTTTCGTAGTGTCCGATGAGTAACGTGAGAAAGAACGTTGACATGCCGTTTCAATTTCTCGACGTCCAGGTAACATTTCGAAATGAAAGACAGATATTTAACTAACAGAATAATGCATTTAATGTGTCTCTATGTTAGGAAAAATTCGGAAGACATTCGATTTCTTTTCGAGATTGAATTGTATTATGACAGTTTTTTTTTTAGCTTTGTTACTTTTCTATTTATTTTTTGAAAACGAATTTCTAATGTAATTATACTTGTCACTTCTGAATTTTAAAACAATAAGTAATACAATAAACGATTCATGCTTGATATTGTTTTACGTGTTTAGCAAAATGTGGTGGAGCCAATGCAAGTCGATGCTCCTACAGAAGACAATGATAATGCCGAACAAGAACCATATATTGTTGAAAATCCAACATTGGTATATATATATACACATATATATATGTTCATAAATATAAAAGATAAAAGGTAACAAGTATCACATAATTTGTACATTATTTTGCTCATAGGATTTGGAAGTATATGCTAATAGCTACACAGGTTTTGCCAAACTATATAGGCTTACATACATAGCTGAACATTGTCCCATGTTAAGGGTAGAAGCGTTAAAGATGGCTATCGCTTATGTGATGACAACATATAACGTTTCTTTATATGCATTACTGCACAAAAAACTAGTAGAAGTTGTAGGTTCATCTGGGTTACCCGATGTCGCCGCTCAATCCACATCTCAAGATATGTTGACCTTAGACCAAGCATGGATTGAATCTCGATCGAAAAAGGCTGCTTTAAAATTAGAAAAATTTGATACAGATTTAAAAAACTACAGAAGTAATTCAATTAAAGAAAGTATCAGAAGGGGCCATGATGATTTAGGAGATCATTATCTGGATTGTGGAGATCTTATTCATGCCTTAAAATGTTATTCTAGAGCAAGGGATTATTGTACCAGTGGTAAACATGTTGTAAACATGTGCTTGAATGTCATCAAGGTTTCTGTTTACTTGCAAAATTGGACACATGTACTGAGTTATGTTACAAAAGCTGAAAGCACGTCAGATGTTCATGGTAAAGATAACAATCAATCTATAATTACAAAGTTAAAAGTTGCAGCTGGTTTAGCAGAACTAGCAACAAGAAGATTCAAATTGGCTGCAAGACATTTCTTACAAGCATCACTAGACCACTGTGATTGTCCAGAGTTATTATCCCCTGGAAATGTTGCCTTGTATGGAGGTCTTTGTGCTTTAGCTACATTTGATAGGCACGAATTACAAAAGCAAGTCATTTTTAGTGGTTCCTTCAAGCTCTTCCTAGAATTGGAACCACAATTAAGAGATATTATTTTTACATTTTATGAATCAAAATACGCGTCATGCTTGAAATTATTGGATGAAATTAAGGATAATATACTCTTGGATATGTATATAGCACCACATGTAAATGTATTGTACACGCAGATTCGAAATAGAGCATTAATACAATATTTTAGTCCATATTTAAGCGCAGATATGAGACGCATGGCTACTGCTTTCAATAGAACAGTTTCAGAACTGGAAGATGAACTCATGCAACTAATTCTTGATGGTCAAATTCAAGCTCGTATAGATTCTCATAATAAGGTAATTACTATTGATAATCAACAGTCTGCAATATTTAATTAAACCGATGTTTTGCACTATGCATTTTTAGATTTTATATGCAAAAGATGTTGATCAACGCAGTACAACATTCGAAAAGTCAATAAGCACTGGCAAGAGATATTTGAGATGTACACGCATGTTAATTTTAAGGGCAGCTATGTTGAAACAACAAATACATGTTAAAGTATTGACATAATTTTCTTATATATGATGTACTGTTTGTACTGGAGTATTATATATTTTTTAAATATTTTTACAGAGCCTACAACGTGATAGCACTCAAGGAGGGGAAATGTCTGTTACATGGAAGCAATAGTTTAATGGTAAGAAATTGATTTGTGATTTATGCTAATCTTTTGATTAATAAATATGATTATTCAAATAAACTACCATGGTCGGTAAGATACAAGAAAAGTACTTCAATATCATATCGAACATATTATTAATATATGTAAATTGCTGATACCAAATTTGACTTTCAATAAATTGCATAACATATACGTACCATAATCTTTTAAAGACGAAAGAATGATTACTTTTAAAAGTATTAGAATAAATTTAAACACACCTTTGATAACATACAGTGTATGCTAGCAATTTTGCGTCAATAAACGTACAATTTGTTTTTTATGCATGTGTGTGCTTATTTTTTAGTATTAACTATTTTATACGAATAAATAATATAACGTAGTTAATACACATTTACTTTAAATTATATTTATAAAATCGGGTTTAATCTTATTCTACTTGATGTTTAGTTAAACAATTCTGAAATATAATTTAAAGAAAAATACTTTTAAAACAAAATACAACACCAAAGCTGTAATTTCATACTTTGTATGTAATTTAATTATGACGTTACATTCCTGTACTATAAAACAATGTATACAGTGTTCGCACATTTAAAAAATAGTATTTAACATAATACTAAATTATATAATTAGTTATAACAATAACAACATATTTTCCTTGTAAAAGTACAACTTCTAAAAAATTGATACATGTTCAAGTAAATTACAATTGTATTATATACTTTATATTATAGTGTTCCTACTTTTTTGTACAATATTTATGTTTTGTAATTTGATATTGCAATGATCTGAATTTAAAACGTAAATATAAAAAGTTTACAGTGGAATATACATATTTTAATAAACCAGTGTATAAAAAGTCTGTCTGTATCTACTTTCTTTTTAATCATTTCAAGTAAAAGTGAGCGCATTTCTAGTTTACGATAATAAGATCTTCTATTTCGATTATTTGAATAATCGATATAATCGGTTGACCCATAATTCTTGAAATGTTATTGTGATGAAAATTTTACTTTTTATAGATTGTTTATACATTATAATGGTTATAGTATTGAATAAATTTTATTTCAGGTGAAGATAAAATGCATATTGTTTTTGTATAAAATCTGTGCATGTATTTATGGATCAACCAATAATACTAGTAAAGTTGCAGAAAGGAGCAGTTAGCAATATAATAGAAAAACTTACAAAAATATGATAATTTTTACAAAAAGTTTGTGTACAAAACTAGAAAATATTTAACTATGTTAATAATATCCTTATAAGTATGTAATTGCAGTTTAGTAACACATTCTTTGTAAGAAATGCAGAGGGCTCCATTACACATTATTTTGCTGAGCCTGAAACAATCATTCACATTAATAATTTGTTTGAATTTAAGGAAATAGTTGCTTGGTACCACATAGCAAATTTTGTGACTTTTTAGTATTGTGATTCTATCTATATATGTATCTACGTGTAAAAGCGTATGAAAATACGTATGTATCAAACGGATTAATTTTTTAGCTGTTCTGTTTTAACATTACACTCATTAATTTAAGTATAGCTGGATAGGAACAGTCAAATAATTGAAGTTGGTATTAAAGTCTCATTACTTTTATTTATCCACAAGAATGTCATACATATACCTGCATTTTTTCAGATTTTTAAATAATACACTCATAAGAAGACTAGAAGTGATTCTTTTCAATTACACCATGTTTTTATAGAATTAGTAACATAGAAGGTCCTGATAATACGTTAAAATTATTGCATATAATTATTTGATAATTTTAAAGATAGAAACAATTCAAATTGTATACTTTTAATGTACACATAGTTTGCCAATTTTAACCAATTTTAACAATCATAACTTGTGGATATAATTTTAAGTATAAAAATGTAGTTTATATAGAAAAGAATGCACTATATTCTATACTGTTTGAGTGTTGCAAACAATTATGTTGTACAAGATTAAAATTTATTTAAAAAATTATGCATCTTCTAAAATTGAAGATAAAAATTATTTGAAGTATGATATAATACATAAAGAGACTGATTTTTGGAAATATGAAATTTGAAAAGTGATGTGCGGTACGACAGTGGCAATAATTTGTGCGTATGTGATATTACACTTTATATATAAACTATTTCGCATACTATTGTGAGTAAGCATTATAAGGTAAGTTAAATTCGCCTTGGCTTATATACCTTCAAAGTAGTTGAAATTCCGAAAGTGACCAACACTCCCAAGCCAAATGCTAAGAGATGTGGAATGTATTTAAGTCCTGGTATGGAAGGCCGTTTCGCCACTAGAGATCCTAAGAAGGACAGTTTCTTGTCGGTGTATGGTGGATAACGACATCTACAATAGTTAATTGTAATTATTGCAGAAAAATCATGAATCAGCTGTAATAAACAAATTTAAAAATAGAAGCTTACGATGCCAAGGTTTCAGCCAATTTATTATAATCCTTAATGAGACAACCTTTTTTGTGAACAAATGTATCATATGTATACTTCCCATGGTAACATCCCATGCCAGAATGTCCAACTCCACCGAATGGCAAAGTATCAACTAAAGCAATGGATTTTCATATTATGATACTGTTCAAATTACTTTATCATTATTAAATATGTACAAACTTTTCTCTAAAGAAAATTCATATATAATACATAAGCGATATTTACAAAAGCGATTTGTTAAGTACATACTGACATGCATATTCAATACACTTATATTAATAAATTCATTCAATATACTTTGTTAGGCAGCAATTGGGATTAAGAGAAAGTAGGATCAAATACCTTGGGCATGCATCATTGTATCATTAATGCAGGTGCTACCACTACTTGTATTGTCAAGCAGGAGTGATATACTTTGCTCGTCATTGCTAAATATGTACAATGATAATGGCTTCTCCCTGTGTAAAATATGTAATAACACACAAATCAGTCAAACAAATAGGTCATCATTCACTTGAACATGATCAATCACTAAAAGGGGTTACGCGTATATTCTCATAAATTATAGCAAGAACAAAGACACTTCTTCTGGTTAAGGAATTTCTAACAATATCAATACTCATGCACATAATTAAAACTTAGTGTAAATTTTTGTATTTAGTTGAAATCAAGTTTAATTGTGGTGTGAAGTACTATTTATCAATTTTTGTAACATGATAACTTCAAATAACTCGTAAGTTATTTGTTCTACAATTAATCACAAAAATATAAGAGTCACCTTCAGTTTTTTAAATGTCCATTCCTCAGCCACCATGTACTGTTTGTTTAGAAAATTTTGATATAGACGAAATACTATACAAGTTATTTGAAATCGTTTTGTTATGTTACAGTTATCAGATTGGTTCTATGTACAGAAACACTCCACTTTCCTCCTACCCATCACCAAAATCTTAGTTTATTATAAGTAGAATTTCTAAATCTATAATTATTATGCCTGTACCTGGATAATGCAAACGTAAACCAACACCTGAATATTTGATTAACAACCTAATTACCTAAATTGAAGCAAGCTATGTCAAAGAATTACTTTGTTACAATAAAATTAAATTATAATGTGATATGTCATTTCTATATATTGCTATTTACAAAAAAAAGAAGTCCAAATGCCATGACACCACTTTTGTTGCTTTTAAATAAATACAATTTGTTTACTATCTATGCAGCAAAACACTATATATCATTTGTTTTCTAATATCTGGACTCACCAGAAAATTGCATTATCGTTTCATTAATTGCCACGCTTCCGCTATGGGTTTGATTAACTATTAATTCTTGAACTCCTCTGTCCTTGGTAAATATATATAGTACGAGTGGAGTTTCGCTAAATATGAACAAATTTGTTGCTGTATATTATATAGATGTAATACTTTGTTCTTACTACCTAAATAGCATTCATTTTTTTGTTCTAACAAAGGCATAAGGTATTTTACATTAAATCTGAATATTCCACAGTATTTGATGACTGGAGGATATAAAAATAAATTGTTATAATGCAGATGAAACAATAAAACCAAGTATAATAACAATGTAAAATAATGTAAAAATAATTCAAAATGGAAACTTACCGGCTGTTTATAAATTTAATGGCTTCGTACGCGTTATTTACATTTATGAAAGGTAATATCGGCCCAAATATTTCATCCTGCATGACAGGATCCGTGGGTTTAACATCAATAAGTATAGTTGGTGAAATATATTTTTCCATTGGGTCACATTGTCCTCCTAATGCTATTTTACCATCATCTAAGTATTTTACAAGTCGCCTTAAAGATTATTTTTATATATTATACAATATATATCGAAGTGGAATATTTACACGAATATACTGTATTGAGAAATTATATTTACTGGTAATGATTCTCATTGATTATACGTGCTAAATCTGGACTTTCCTTGGGATTATCACCATACCATTCCTTTAAAACTTTATGTGCTTCGTTTAAAAATTTATTCTGCATTTCAGGTGTACAGAGTACATAGTCTGGTGCAATACAGGTTTGACCTACATTAATGCATTTACCCCATAGTATTCTCTTTACAGCTATATTTATATCCACTGTATTATCAACATACACAGGGCTGCAAGTATATATTTATGTTTTATTTCTTTCTACTGTTAAGTTTAAAAATTAAATTTTATACCTTTTACCACCAAGTTCTAATGTCACAGGTGTTAAGAACTTGTTTGCTGCATCTCGTACAATTCTTCCAACTGTAGTAGAGCCTGTATAAAATATATAATCAAATCTTTGTTTAAGTAATTCTGTTGTGTCACTAATACCTCCCAACACAACTTGAACACATTCCTGCAGAAAAAGAAGTATGTGATATAAAATTTCAAGATTTTTGTATATGAAAATATTTGTTATTTCATTTATAGTACATACTGAATCTAAATATTTTGGAATTATTTTTGCAAATAATTCTGAAGTAGCTGATGATATTTCTGATGGTTTAAGAATTACACAATTCCCAGCAGCAATTGCACCCATCAAAGGGATTACACATAATTGAAATGGATAATTCCATGGTCCCATAATCAGAACTACACCAAATGGATCTTTTCGAATTTCGATTCCATCCATTATATTGATCATTGCTTTTGGAGGCTGAATATATATAAATATTACATATTATATATGTATTTTCATTTACAACTATATCATTACATAGAGCATACCTTCTCTTTGGCTGTCCATTCTTTAATATTCATAAGTAATGTTTTAACTTCTCCTTGAGCAATGAGGAGTTCCAAAGCAATGGTCTCGAATTTACACTGAATATGAAAAAATATATTGTATATGTATATAGCATAAAAAACATTATTCACAACATAAATACATACTCTGCGTAGATCAGATGCAAGTGCAGATATTATATCAGGTTTGCATTCTTCTAGCATGCGCTCTATTTGTTTTAATTGTTTTATTCTCCATTCTAATGGTCTTGTTTTGCCATTGAAGAATGCGTCTCTTACACTATCGACAAGCTGAGAAAAAAGATATATTAATGAGTATTAAATATTTCTGATCAATGGTGTGACGTGTAATAAGAAAAGTGAATGTACTTACGGCTGCATAGTCTTTTGCCATTTTACCGTTAGGTTGTGCTGCAGAAAAAAACAAATTTGCGAATATATGAATTATTTTACATAATATATCTATTTTACGTCTTATTCAATGAAACATAAAATAATGACAACATGAAATGCAAATAACTATGAATGAAATATGTAAAGCAGCTTGAAAGAAGTTTGTCACAATCGAACGACAAAGCTCATACATATTTAAAAGATTTTGATTGTATAGTTTATTGTGAGCTAATGAAATGATAAAAACGGAATGTATAAGTAATTCTTTAATGCAACTTTAAATTGACCGATATGGGTTTAATTGGCCATTAAATTGATTAAATCAATTTATAATCGTTCAATACATGAGATTCTTGTGTAAAATATATTTTACACTTTCCGAAAACGGAGGTTTTTATTATTTATTAATAAATAAGAGATTCTGTAAATCCGGAAAAATATGAAATTCGCTATGTGTGAACACACACCCATCATTGTTTAAGATTATACAGTGTTCACAATCAATTACAATACGTAATTATAATACATATGTAAGGTTTTCTAAAAATCAGTTTTATCTTTTGATAAAAGCAAGCTGGTCTTTTTTAAAATTACAATTTAATATGACAAAAATGTATTCATACGTTATCAAATGATTTTTCTCGTTCCTTTAGTTTATTTCGCAAGTATTCAACTCGCTATACAAATATAGTCAGGTTACAAATAACTTTCTATTTCGATGATATATTACTATATATATTTTATATAATATATTTATATATTATATAAATAGTAACATTTGAAAATACTTTCTCATTTCGAAGGACATATAGATATATTTTTTAATAAAATAAGATCTCGGAAAATATGTCATTCTTAATGGAAAACGTATACATGCATTGTTTACTTGTGTGCGCAGATAAATCTGATTCGTCCTGTCAGCTTTCTTCTTTTTCCACGTATGTATATTTTAAGTTCGATATATCGAACGATTAGCTCGAATTATCGTATTTATCTATTTTCGTCGGATTATGTTCACAAGTGTCATTCACGGAGAACAAATGGAGGATATATCTTCGTTATCTGAATTCAACTATATGTCTACAGTAAGTTTCGCTCTTTTTATTCTTTGAACCGCTGTAACTGTGTTACACAACATTAAATTCACAATTGCTCGAATCAACCTGTCATCGAATACGATTTATTCGGCATTATATTGATAACTATAATCAATAAATCATTCGGGTCCAAAGGTTACTATCGCTGTCCGTTAACTTGGAATGTTATTTTCTTAAAGAATTTTTATCAATCTCTACGTGATAACGCGTTACAGATGCGTTAACAAAATCGCATCTGCACATTCACCATGGTGAACATATTCTATGAAAGCTGAATATTAATTACATTTTAAGTCCACTTAATTCGGTCGATGTGATATAGCTATAAAAGCTACACATGTACGTAGTTATATATACACATTTTCTTTCGCGGAAATTATTATTAATAAATAATTTTTAAATGGCTCTAGTTTTTACAAACATTAAAAAAGATTAAAATCGTTCTCGTAATCAGTAATATTTGTTTTTATATTATTTGTATTTATATTCTACAGTGAATTAAAAGCTATGATCAAACATGTCATGCTATAATACATGTTATGCTATAATTTTTGTTTTTTAATGAATCGTTATCGAAGAAATTAGAAGTGATCGGAACAGATTGTTAATAACTCGGACCGTTGAAAGTCCATATTTATAGTTCAACGAGGTATACATACGGATGCTTCGTACTCCAAGGAACGTTGAAAAAGACTGAAAACGCATACTTGTCATACAGAAATCTTATAAACTTGTATTATTCTACATATCGTTTAACCGATAAGGTAGGCACCATAAATCCGTGACATTTCGTGCAGATGTCAGCACTGCGTATATTTTCGGACCAGAAATCTACTTTATCGACAAAGTCCTCTCTCTCTCATTGTGGCAGAATTAAAAAATTTTTAATGTTAATTACGCACAGTTTAATCGTTTATATCACGATTTATTGTCCGGAAATTGTCAATGCATTTAAGTTTTGGTATATATTACATTCGGAAAGTAATTTCGTTTTTTTTTTATGAAAATAATTTTCCTATAATGAATAAATATTTTATTGAAAATAAAAAGGAAATTTTTTTAAAACGAAAGCAGTTTCCGAACAACCTAATATTTATTAACCCTTCGCACTCGAATGACGACTCTGAGGCACCAGTAAAAATTGCCATATTATTACTGAACACTTACGTGAATATTTACATGAATTATTTACATTATTAAATTGCATTATTAATATTTAAATTTTACTCGCACAATGTGGAAAATATTGCACAGAATGAAACCGTTCTAGGTCGAATAAAATGTCTTAACTTTTCCATTAAAATTGTTTCGAGTGCAAAGGGTTAACCCTTTTTTTTGCAATACAAAATTGCAATTTTTTAACTGCGAAAGAATTTTGCTTACTCCATTTCCATTTTTCCATTTGAACCGAATCGACTAGGACTGTTGCCATTATTTAAAAAATTTTATACGAATTCCGTATAACAATCGATTTTACAATTATGATACCGTCGGTCCCCGGAGGCTGACGTAGCATTTAATATATTAATGATTGCGCAGTAAAGTCAGTGGCAAAGTCCTTCGCTCTCTGATATGATTGATAAAAATAAATTCTCTTCCGAAACACAATTTGCAAACAGATTTAAACGATAAACGTTTCGAGTTGCTTTCTTCGAAGATTTTCTATCGTAAAATCGTTTCCCGATAAGCCGTTTATTATTTAATTAACACTGGATTTAATTCAAACCAGTTATTTTTACCGGTCCCTAATTTTTTCGCAATTATCGAAGTTATAAAAATGTTTTCATCAGAAATTTTCCTATGTACTTGTTTAATTCTAATACTTCTTTAATTTATTATTATATCTCGTTATTATTACAAAGCAATGTAATTGCTTTATTGTTTATTGTTCGGTCGTTCTGGTGTTGAAAATATTAAAAATATATCGTATAAATGGAAGACAATTTTTCATTGAGATTTGCACTAAGTTTTTATTATTTTCGAATATTGTATTATATATTACATCGTTCCAGTTAACCCTTTCCACTCGAATGGCGACTCTGAGGTGCCAGGGAAAATTGCAATTCTTCAAAACACTGTTCATATTACTAAATTCGTCTATATTCTATAATGTGCTGGAAATTCGATTATTATACAAGAAAACAAGTTTAACATAAAATGCATAAAAAGGATTCCACATAGTAAGAATATTGAAAGTTGAAAGAAATGTCTTCGGTTTTTCATTAAAATTGCTTCGACTGCAAAGATTTAATCGTACAATTTACCAAGTAGTCTTCGTTAACACTTTGACTGCCATGTCACAAATACATTTGGGTGACAGAATTGTTTGTCCACGTTTAAAAATAAATTTGCACATTAATTAGTTGCACTAAATTTAGTTAAAATCTGAAGAGTAGAAAATTGATCTAGTGGAATTTTTTTAATGTAATTGGGCAGTTAAAATGTTAACAAATATTGTTCTCACTATTAACACATTGACTGCCATGTCTGGATGACAAAATCGTTTGTCCAAGTTTAAAAATAAATTTGTACATCAACATATTCGTTGCAATGAAATTTAGTTAAAATCTGAAAAATAGAAAATGGTCGAAAGATAACTTTGTGTTACACATTTTAAGTTCTCAATCGTCGATTTGTTAAACAAATTAATCTCGTGGAATTTTTTACTGTGGTTGACTGCCATGTCTGG
>CM052097.1:23706051-23783312 GCA_028453745.1 Agapostemon virescens | reverse complement strand
TGCGACTGCGACTGCGACTGCGACTGCGACTGCGACTGCGACTGCGACTGCGATTGCGATTGTGATTGCGACTGCGATTGCGACTGCGATTGCGACTGCGAATGGGTCCGCGAACTGCGCGAAGAATGCTGCCAATCCTTAGCAGTAAGCTTCTCTATGTAGCGAGTCTTGTTCTCCATCATCTGTCTATACAACGAGGTATAGTCCGTAAGCTGAAACGGAATCGTTTGTAAGCGACTGTGCATTGTACTAGGATAAAACGTGACATAGCCATCACTAAAAAAGGGTTGAGCATTTCTTCGTACCCACGGATTCATGAAGTTCATCCCTGGCGCCACATCCTTGAGGATCCGTTCCATTGGACTCTCCGGCAGCTTACTGCGATAGCTGCAGGGAATATCAGAGCGGTTGGTGGTGCCATACTTCCTCTCCATCGCAGACTCTCCCTGAATGAACTCCCAACGTGACGAGAAACCTTCAAAACATGATCTCATAAAACATCCGAGAAGAACACGGCATTCTCTCCGTATATGTGTCAAAGATCTCCACCGTACAATTACAATTTTATCTCTGTCGCTTTTTCATTAAATTTTCAGAGTCCTCTTTCGCTATCCGTGACTGTAACTCTGTAAAAGTCTTCGCAAAGGGAATACATATTTCACGGAGAGAACACTGTCAACGCGAGAAGAAGTGTAACAAATGAAAGCCGTGAGGATACCTTGCTCTTTGCCCTTCTCGCCGTTTCCTTCCAAAGAAGGGGGCGGAATGGCCACAGTGTCCAGACACACTGACAGAAAGAGCAGCACCCAGCCAATCAGCGTAATATCCAAACGATTAGTGTTGGATGATTGAGGATCCGACAACGGTGCTAGCAATTTTCCCAGAGTGCGAACCATCGCATCTATCACCGAAGATCTATTCACTCCAGCAATTATTGATTTGCGTCCAAGGTATGTTAACAGAATGAATACCCTGAAAAGAAATCACAAAACCGATTACTTTCTCGATACACTGTTCAAACGTTGGTATATTGTTTTAAAAATATACAGGGTAGGATATTTAAAACAGGCTACCTCAATAACTCGCTTACTTTTGAAGAAACAATGTAAATTCGGGTAGTCTGTCTTGAATGTTACATGTACATATTGAAAGCCATGGCTATACCTATCTTGCGGGAATATGTGCGTAGATGAGGACGAGTACAGGTTGATCAGCGTATTGGAGAGGCAGTTGCCCCACCAAGGTTGATGACCAGCCATACGCGCTAAAAATGCGACAGCGTACAACTGCAACCGCGGAGCTGGCGTGACCACGCAAATTGAATGGAAAAACCGTTCGCACACCGTAGGCGTGAACACGTCGCAAATAGACATCGGAATCTAGAAAATACACGTGACAATACGTCTCTCAGTACTGGACAAGAAAAAACTGATCTTGATAGTAAACGATTCCAATGAAACATACACTTGACACAGGGCCGAGTTCGTACACAGAGTATAAAAGAATGTCGAGCAGAGTCTCCCCTAAAACTCGCAGTTTGTCACTCGGTGCGTTCGACAGTAGCGTCGATGGTACACACTGCGATCCTCTCCAGGACTCCAAACGTCTCCACACGCTGTGCACGACGTTCAACTGGTATTGAAACATTATACACTCCTGCAACGTTCAACACACCTGTTATAATTCTACTTTCCGGAGTTCGTTCACCCCCAGATATATTTGCAAACATTGTTTGCATAATTACCTGGTAAGTTTCCAATATCTTTGTAGACGATTGGTCCTTATTTACATTGGACGTCTCGTTGTAGCAAAGATAGTGCTGCATATGCATAAAATTCGTGGTCTCTGAACACAACAGTGGATTTAGTAGGCTTTTTAATCGTTCGGTAGCTAAACTGAACCTGAAAAGTACAGTTAATGTTAAGACAGCCGACATTCTCAGTAATGGGATCAAGTGTATTAGAAGTAGATTCGATTCAAGCAATTCAAGAAACAAAAGCAATACCTGCACTGGACATCCTCCGCTAGAGCAGACAAAATGTTACACTGCGTGTGGATGGTGGTCTGCACAGAGGGGTCAGAGCTGTCAAAGGTCTTGGAAGCATTGTGCATTTCCGCGTAGTCTTCTCCTGGTAGGACCACCATGTGCCCATAAAACATTCCCAACGGAATTTTGCACGTACTCGCTGTCATGCCGTAGCGACCTATGGTTGAAATCTAAAAACGCAGATGGGTAATTTCACATAAAAGCAATCACTTGTTTAGCCAACGTCTCGGATTTGAAAATATATTGCCATCATTGTGATATTTATTATTTTGTTATTATAACAGAATGATGGATCAAACCTTTCCTATTTTCACTTTCACTTGGACTAAAATTCACATTCATTGATGTTTCATACCTTAAGATATCTACACACTGGCGGCGGTTGGAGATCACACACGACCAATGGCTTGCTCGCTATGTCTGTGATGACGATCAGCCTGGTGCTGTCGGTTTCCTCGTTGTTCGTCCATATATGTATCGTCAATGATGCCAGATCGCTACAGGAAGGAATTATCAAGTCGGTGAGCAGTACAGGGGACCCGAAGTCGAGGATAATGAAGCGACGTGCCGCAGAATGGAATCTGTCCACCACCAATGCTTGCTGAGGTGGCCAACATAGTAATCTGCCCCATGGAAATGCAATGTCCTCCCGCTGCAATATATATGTATACAGAAGAGTTATCGTTAGGAATGATCACTGGAGTGCAATAGATACGGTCTACTTTATTTCTACATTGTTTCTACTCTGTCATAGCTATGGTCAGTGTAGATAGGAGTAACGGGAATGGTGGATAAAGATTGATAGTATCTCAGGGCGGAAAGCGTTCCAGAGATATTGAAAATAAAAAGTTGATTCAATGTTCCATTCGGCATAGAACACGTATAAGTGTGAATAATGAAAGCATTAAACTGCGACAGGGCTGGGCAATGTTTAATGTGAACGATTATTGACACTAAGCCTACCTATTAATACTAAAATTGGCTAGCATAAATTTTGTACGATTGTCGTTACAATATGTTATTGAATAAACAAATCCATTGAATCAATTTCTATAAAGACAATCTTATAACTTCAATAACTGTTCAATGAAACATCTGAAAAGGGTCATTGGACCAGTTGTGGTAGGTTTAGTGTTAATATTTGATTATTGATTGTGATCGAAGGCTGATACGTAACTGCGTAAAAATTGTAATCGACTCTGCCACACTCTGAACCGAAACGAACCCTCGCAAGATTCGTTCAAGAACATCGAGGAAGCTGACGTGTGAAAAAGAAAATTATGATCTCCCGCTTGCAGACTTGGACAAGCGTGTAGCCATTTGTAAAGATTGCAACGCCAGGCGAGGCCAAACATTGTTTCTCAACAGGTTGCAATTTTTATGCGACAACAGTGAACAATTGTGGACGATCACGTTGTCGTCGTGGGTTTGCAAGTATTTTAAACGAAATAAAAACTGAAGTCGCGCGAATAAAATTGTTCAGATCATTTCATCAATTATACATCTTAAGACAAGTTTTTAACATTGCATAATGCGGAATAGTACTGAAAGCCTGTCATGCAAATTGCACTTCGCGTATCTAGCTGCGTGTCTACGTGCGAGCCAGAGTTGGGCATTGATCTGCTGACTGCATGAAAATATAATTAAAATAAAAATTATTTTCCAAGAGAATTTCCAGTCTTTAACCGTTTACACCCAAACCTACTTTCACTTGAGGATTCAGACATCTCGACTGACCTAGACTATTTAGAATATTTTCGTTACATATAATCTTTACATATGTGAACACTTATGAAGCTATTAATAAACTGAAAATTTTATACATTCACAACAAAAATCACTAAGTGCTATTGAAAGCTATAAACAGTTTGATAGAATTAAATAATATCAATGTTGTAGCTTCAGCTTATTAAAATCAATAAAACAAAACAAAATTAATATTCAGCGGCTGCTAGATATTACAATTGTTCAAGCAATAGGTTTAATATTTTGATTGCATGAAATTGCCCAACTCTGGGCGGCGTATGCATGTGCAACCGACACAATCGACGGAAAACTCAAATCATATGATAAACAATAACGGTGAAGAGCGTATTAATAAAAAGCTATTAAAAGAAAAACATTGTAATAACAACAAGAGACCTGTCGAAGTGAGAAACGGAGAGGAAGAAATAAGAAGGTACAACTTCTCATCTATGATAGTCTACCTTTTTCGAATTGGTGTCTTCGACTTTGTTTAGGGTAGTACCGAGATTTTGCACGGGCGACTTTTCTTTGGTTAAAGCAGAATTTAATATATGCGAATTGGGCATGTCGGTTTGAGCGTCATGCCACGTCTGATTGATCACCCACATGACATTAGCCCCGGCACGGTCTAACTGAAGACCAGGTGTGAACAGTTGTGAAGCTGTCTTCTTTAACGCTCTTCCTGTATAGTTACTAAGCAGATCGCTTAACTTAGATGTCGACTTAGCCTGAACATCTGGTCCTAGCGATCCAGCATCCAAATTCTACAATGGACAATGATTTCGGTACTGGATTATGTTCCTTCTAGCCGAAAAAAACATCTAGTACAACAATAACACTAGCACGGGGCGAACCACGCAGTTCTCTCTATCTCTCGTTGGCCGTGAGCTTTCACACCATGAACGGAAAAACTGTACATGACTTGTCCCTGTTTCTACTCGAACTATTTATGGTGTCGCAACATCAGAAAAGTAGCTATGCGATATAACGCCGTCAGATTGATCATGCTCCGAGAGATAACAGATCATTCCGATGCAACGGTCTAACAGAAGATAAAGCAAAAGGGGAAACAGAAAGAATGGAAGAGAATCTTGATGCACTAACAAAGAAAAAGAAACATCCCCAGTAAGCAATTTGCTATGAATTTGTCACCGAACTTTGCAATCAAATATCGAGTCATATGTTTCTGCATTTGGCTCGATATTTCACTGCAAAGTTTTATGACGAACTCATAGCAAATAGGGACCAAATTCTGCTCGAAGCAGGTCTTCGAATCAAAATGACCGCCATTTGTTCGCAAAGTACGATACAAATATTGCGCAAAATTTGCTCGATACAGGTTTGGCTAACTGGGTCGCTTCGGGGCTCGGCTCGCCTCGTTCAGGGGAACTTACGTAGTTCTGGTGAACTGTTTTGATATCAGGTACGCCATTATTGTTCGTGACCGTGCTGTCGTACAAAGGAGCTCCCATATTATTCATACTCATGCTCGGATCCATTTTCTCCATTCTGGCGCCCTTCGACACGGAGTGACAACAAAAATGCAGCGGTTCAACCTGCAAAATGTTTTATCATAAAAGATTGTTCATTGAATGTAGCTGCGTAGTAGACTCCCTCTTGCACTGCGATTTATGTTACAGTTTCACTTATTACAACTCTTTTTGTAGATGATCATTTACCATGAACAAGGACAAAATTTATATCTACGTCTATTATTGTATATGTACATGTACAACAATATATTTCTGTATATTATTATATGATATTTCACCATATATTCAGATTGTACAGGGTGAATCATATTAACTATACCATCCAAATTTACTCATAATCTGGTCTTTGCAGAATAATAAAATATATAACATAAGAGATGCATCGAACGATTACAATTTTGATTTTTTCATATCTTATTTTTTCAAAGATATCAAGGTAACTTTGAATTTTTTCCAAGGTCAAGGCACCTTACTTTGAAGAATAACTTCAACGACCTATAATATGAATACAAAAAATCAAATTTTAAACAGCAATTTTTAATTACTCACCCTGTATATCCGACCAGCGGTCCGATCCCATATAGACAGGTTAAAAGAGAGTCCACTGAACATTAAAAGGGAAAGATCTCGAACCCGAAAATTTAGAATGTCACGAAAGTATAAAGCATTTTAATGTTAAGAGCGACTTCACTGAATGGAGTTAATGTTCCCAAAATTTCCAGGTTAAAGATCTTTCCTTAACAATTAAGAATCGATAAGTTACCTCCAGCAGCCCCTTCGTACTATGATTTACACATAAAGGCTTTCGTTTACTAAGCTTCACCCGTTCGTTAGTTGGGTGTGTAGGAAACGTGAGTAGATCTCTCAAATCGATAGCATCCTGAGAAAACATGGAACTGGACAAAGCAGCCAATGACACTATCTCGTCGTTCGCTACCGTCGACATGTACGCAGATGGCAGCGGACTGTATGTCGGAGGCATTGGCGGATACAAGTCGAAGAGCTCAGTTTCGAAAGGTGTACTGTACAAACCAAACCTATGAAACAAAAACGAATGATTCAAGTGACCTGCTTGAAAAGCTCTACTGCTGTATAATTAGTTTCGACAAGTAGTAAATGGCTAATACAGTGGTACGCCTTAGATTCTTTGACGCGAAGGAAAAGTGTGCCACTACATTAATTACGACGTATAATTCCCTTTCACCCTGTACAACGGCTCGAAACGTTAATGTATACCTTGTTGCAAGTAACAAATGATAAGGGTTCGCTCGATTCGCTATTTCATCAGCGATTTGTTGTATCAGAGCGACACACTGTTGAGCGATGCTGTGGTCTCTATCCAATGGTAAGATTCTAGTAATTAACAGCTGGAGCCATCTCAACGAGCCAGCCCATTGAACCTCTACGATCGACGGCAGCAGTTTCACCAACGTGGAAACCAAAGCCTCGTCGAAAAAATTGAGCGGCGAATGGTCTAAATTATAAAAATCCCTGAAAGCGATATTTCACGAATTACATTGAACCCTTTCATTACAGTATGCTATTATTGCCATTGATTCTACATCTATGTACCTGCTGCAAAGCATAATTAATTTGATACACTTTCGCGCTACACTCCGACCAGCATGCAAAAGGCAAGTTTTCAATAAACCAGGCAACCACGCCTGGACAGAACGGATTGTCTTCAACTCGAACGATATTATTTTCGCATTGTAGTGGCTGCTACGCAGCCTTGTTAACCTGATCGTCGTTATCCATATGAGAAGGTCTAACGCAAGAGCTTGCGTGACAGGCGACCTGCAAAAAGCAGCCGATTAAAGCTCTGTACAGGTAGAAAATGTTCTTTCGGATATAGTTGGACACGATGCTCCGTACTTGTCAGCTGTTTCCAAACAGGCTACCCTAAGCAGATTCTCAAAGCAAGCCTTCGACTCAAGCATAGCGCAACGCTCAGCTTTCTCATTTGGTATGTTGGTCTGTTGCATCGTTCGAATGGTAATCGACATCTCCTGGATCCACTCGCTCCCTTAAAATTGTTACAACAAAATTGGTTACGAATTTCTTCCGACGAGAAGGAATTTAATGGGAAAATTTTTATGGGTAACGCAACATTTACCCATGTCGCAGTCCAAGTTCTTGCCATTCGAATCCTCCCCGAACCGTTCTAAGGGGTTCTTGAGATGTAACAAGTGGCACAGCACGTCAAATTCTCTCAATTTCTCCGAAGTGGAAGGTTTGCTGGTTGACGCATTCGTTTTTGATTTCATCGTTGCCTGAAATCAGCATAAACTTTTACTAACTTTCATTCTCATGCATTCCACAGCAGATTTGATTTGAAAGAAATGTCTGTTAAATTCTTACGCTGTCCTTCGATGGATCAACCAATGTCTTGATATGAACAAGAAGGGTCCTAGCCTTGGTGCGGAACAGTTTGGGACTGGTTAGCGTAACGCAGCCATAGTTGCACGTTAGATCTATGTAACGATGCAACTCGACGGGACCACACAAGATCTCTGTGTTGTGCTGCCTCTGATACTCCTCCGTTACCACCGGATTCTCCGCTTTCTGCTCGTTGCCTATGTTAAAGTCTATTCTCTCATCCACCGGAGTCAACGGGGCAGACTGCTGACCACCGATCCGCTTCACGTTCTGCTTTAGCAAGGTTATCTGAATTATTGGTAGCTCCCGAAAGTCCGAGCACACGCTGAACTTCACGTCCACGTGACCGATGTTTCCTGCTGCGCTCCGAGGAAGCGTCAACTCGAACACGTACTCGTCCCACGCAGGCCTGTAAGTTCGGGTGAACATGATTAACTGATGGAAGAACTATTAGGTACAATAGTTATTAATCGACAGATTATTTGAACTAAGTTCGGTGGTAGAATAAGGATTTCGACGAAAATTTAATTACCAAATTCTAGTTTAAAATATACCGAATATAGTAGACCGGACCTTGGGCTGGATAAACAATTGGTCAGTTAATACTAATCATATATATTTATTATCGAGACTAGAACACGTACCATTCATCGTGCAATCGCCAGATTCTCGTATGGTGTTGCTGCGGGTGTCTTCGTTGCTTCTTACCCTGCATCATCTCGTGCCAACAAGGTGGTACATTGGCACCATATGCGGGAGCTTCATGATCAAACCTTGTCAATTCATACAGCGTGCATAAATCCGAATACGAGAAGCTTGGCTTGTGCGCGATCAACTTCTCCCTGAAAGAATACGGTATCTCTGAAATTAGGATTAAAATTATCGCTGCAAGATTGCGTTTCGTTGCTGGTATTATTCTTACTGGGCACCGGTCGACGTCGACGTGCTTGGAGTCGTGCTCTTATTACAGGTCTCTTCCGTTGTCATCATAGTAACATCCTCGATATTCTCCCTGTCCTCTAAAGAGTCATCTTCATCGGTGGTAACATAGAAATGCAGCTCGCCGTCGCTCGTGCAAGCACACAGCCTCTCCAAACCTGGAAGAAACAATATTTATATTACTCTAGAAAATAGAGACATAACGTTACTGCAAAGGTGTACAGTTGGTTTCAATAAACTACCAGACTTTCCACGGCGAGTGTGGTTAGCTAGACAATTATAAAACTTAAAATGAATGATCTAATGTAATTTAAGCTCACTATTGCAATAAGTTGCAGAAACAAATTTCTTTCCCTCGACTCTCGCCTCGATGACTGTTTTCAACGACGCCAAGTTCAACAATCTGATCACGCCGTCTTTGCAAATTAAAGCGACCTGTCCCACAGGATCCACACTAGGGATGGTGTTCGGTCCTTTCTCGGTGTTCTTCCCGAATAGCGGGAATTTCGTCTTTCTTTGAAGAGGCAGGAAGACGTGTTCCAGAGGGGCTTCGTCTGGTGACAGTTCTCGCCTGGCCACTGGCTTGGAACAAATCTTCACGACTTGTCCGGAAAAGTCCAAGGCATAAACGAGTAGTATGACGTTCGCGGTGCCAGCGTCTTCGTGCACCTCGCCGTTGATTAATCTGCCAGATTGTGTGTCGTGGTCCCAATACATGTATCCCTTTCGCGGGAAGAACTCGGTGTCCTCGTCAATGTCCATCTGGTTGTTGTTCATGGCGGAGGAGTTCGTTGTGTCGGTCGTGGGACACATGGCCACGTAAATGTGTTTCCCATCGACGGACGGTCCGATATACGTGATTTTGACATTGCCCGGTGCCTCGATGGGTAAGGTTTTTATAACAATCGGCTCGGTCTTCGCCATCTTTAGAATATCCAAGCCTTTTTTGTTCACGGCCGCCAGGTCGGACGTCGACGCGAAATGCTCTGGTCCACTGATAGGGTTGAAGTTCGCGTCGAACGAACTCGACGTCGGCACCGTGATTCCAATGGGATTCGAGTAAATGCCATTGGAAGAGGATGCGGTCAGAGCGGGCGCCGAGTAGATGCCATCGAAATGCGAGCCGACCACCACGTCTGAGTCTACATCCTCTATCACTAGGTCTTCGTACAAAAACTTGCCGAGCATGAAATGCTGATAGAGATCCTCTTGGCGTTCGCCGCTCGAGCTAGCGCTGGTTCCCGTTCCCGTAAGCGTTTTCTTAGCTTTCGTGTCCTTCCGGTTATCCTCTTTGATCGGCCGCGAGCTGGTCGTTTTATGGTGGAAATCGTACAATACCAAATAGTGAAGTTTTGACGGCGTATACCTATCGCCAGCCACCTTCATTATGTCTAAAGTGTCACTGGCAGCACTATTTACACTGTTCATCGCGCGCACGAGGGACGACGACGGTGCCAGGTGCGTCGATGCGGCCCACACATTTTCTAAAGTCCTTAACCGCGACGGGTTGCTGACCGTCACTGTAACACCACATATTACACATGGCCTAATTTTAGAGTCCGACGATTCCGCTGCCAGCAATGTCGAGCCGAAGCTCTTCGACGCGTCTATGCTCGACGAAGGCGGAGGTCCTACCAAAGACAACGCTGTGATCTGCACTTTGTGAGTCGCCGGGTACTTGTACTTGGACAGAGGATCCGTTTCCGTGCTGAGCGTTCTTAGATAAGAGGATAGAGTTCTGGTCGAGCCAAACTGTATCAACACTTTATTGTTTATTTCCTGTTCGATTGGGGCCACGTAAAACGACACCTCCTTCTGAAAAGGTGATCGAAAATTTTTCTGTAATAGCTTCACCCTCGAAAGATCGCAGCTGATCTGTTAGATACATTTAAAATCTGATTATAAATATTTTTTAACAATATATCTGAACTTGTGATTTTTCGACGAAAATTGTCTGCATCGACTGCAAGACGTGGTTGTTATTTAGAAGCATTTTTCCATGTTCACAGAGTAGCTACTCTTTTATATTTTAATGGGTCCATTTGAGTGCTAAGAGTTAATACACGAAGATAGAATATTGAATTAATATTTAAACCAATATATAATATTCTAATATCAATAGAAATCGAGACGAATACTATCGAAAAATGCATCGATTACTGTTTATAAAACTATACAGAGAATAGAATGTATAATTGCACATGTATTGGAAACATGAATACGAATATACAGTTCGGAGATTCCATGTGCATAAACCTCTTCAGTACACGTTCAAAATCGTAGACTCTAATGCCAGTGATGTGTCCTATTTCATTTATAGCGATGAAGGCTCGCGTCATTTGTTCTCGCAATACCTTTTATATGTATCTGCCGGATCAGCTGAGGGATATACCGTGAATATTAACACTTTGACTGCCATATCATTTACATATGGATGATGGAATTATTTGTCCATATTAAAAAATAAATTTATACGTTAATATATTTGTCATATCAAATTTAGTTGGAATTTGGAAAATATAAGAAGGTTGAATGACTACTATGTACAGTACATTTTAAGCTATCAAATGTTACTTCGTTAAATAAATTAATTTGATTTTATGGAATTTTTTAAGGGTGTTGGTTTGGCAGTTAAAGTGTTAAACAATTTACGGTTAGCGTTTTACACCGAATATTTTACCTTCAATTGTCTTTTTATATTCCATATGCTTATAAAACCATTACTGGAAGCTGTACCCACGAGACCGCCGACATTCGTAGTACTAATCACATCTATCACATCACCAGTCTCTCGCGCAGGAGCGGTGGCAAGGGTGACAGACAAAGGAACGTTTTGCGTGTACTCCCCTTTGATAAAGGGGCACACGGGAGAATGGCGTTCGTGCTCCGACCATGGCTCGTCCTTCGGCTCCCAACAAACTAAACAAGCGTTGCATGTGAAACACATCACCCTGTCGTCTGCTGCCCCATTAGGGAGATGGTAGAGACCGTACTGAGCCATTTTGTCGGGCAGAGCCCATCTGAAAGGAACACTACAGATGAAGTGCACATACAGCAATGTGTTAGTGCTAGAAATGTGCGAACATAACGGGGTGGTAAAGGAAGAGTTCCTGGGTTCCCAAGAACAATGTGAAAGACTTTAGAAATTTCTGAAAATAATGTGCAATAATTTTGGGATACCCAAAAATAATATGAAAGAGTTACTCAATTCCCGAGATTGTGCACACCTCTACCAGATATACGACGCTAAAACATGACAAAATTTTTTACTCATTATTTATATGGGGCCACTGTGAGAAAGTCTCCCTACGGGCTTCCTCACTAAACATTAACACTCTATCAGCAGGAGTCCCATCATACACCAGACCCGGTAGTAGGCCATTTAATCGTTCATTGATAGCAGAAGCAATTGGCAATGCAGGAATATGTTTGTTTAATCTCTTCAGCTCTGCCAATAATCCGAAACACACAATCTTCAAGGAACCATGTGGTAGTTCCAGACATACTGTGTTCCACTGTTTTGAAATAGAGAAAAATTCAAATTAGATGAGGATTGATTTTATGGAGATCTTTCCATCTTCTCTATTTGTTTTTTTTATACTTACTTTTCGGGCTTTGATTCCCTTCTTTTGACTCGCTTCCACAGTGAAAGTTTTACTTGTTAATTCTTGGATCACTTCTTGTACGTGATCTGCACCTGGTAGCTCTACGCATTGCAGACACTGATATAACAAATTAGCTTCGGAAAACAGTAACTCTACCTTTACAATGTCTTCACTTCGAGAAACGTTCGTTTGTAAAAGAGTGTCCAAAAGGAGTATACCATTATATTCGCTACGCACTCCGATTCCTCTTCCATCTGTATATAATATCTTATCTACACCATTCGATAAATATGTACCTTGGAGTTTCCCATGTGATTTTCCTATAGAAATAAAAGTTATTCTTAATATTTGCTTCTTTGACTGACTGTTCAATCTTTCCTTAAAAGAACAAAGAGCCTCTAGCATCAACTTGCTTTGTCAACGAGACAACTTATTCATACAAAACGACAAATGCTGTCCGGGTGAAAACATTGGAGCTGTTGCAGGAATTCAATGAGCTTTAAGGAAAATGAAAACGAAATCGATACGCGGTCGTTAACGAAGAAGCCGATTAATTGTTTCATTATGAAAACACTTGAATGGGGAAAAAAAAGGAAAGGAAACTTTAGTCACGCCTGACGTTTTCTACGCGTATACGACCTTGACCATGAGGTGTAACTAGGTTCGATGCAAAAGAATCATCGACAAGATTCGCGGGCGAAACGATTTGTTGTTAACGGACGATTGATATCCGCGAAACAAAAATACACCGTAATGCTTACCCGACAACGAACTCTTTTGCAATATTTCTCCTGAGTTGACATCAACTACGTATACTTGCGCACTGCCAGTGGTGATTAATAACACATTTAGATTAGCATGATAGATTATATTCTTGCACTCGGTGTCCACGTTTAAATAACCGTCTTCCTTCAATAACCACGGGTCATCATCAGCCATTTTGCTCATACGGATTACGATTCTCAAAAAATTTGTCTAATGCGCGAACATCACAAAAAAACATGGCGTACTCATCACCGCCATCTTTGAGTAGAACGTCAGCAAATCGCCGTGAAGCTGGTTAATAACTGTCGAACGATTGCGAGTTCGACAACAATCTATCGATACATCGTTTCTTTGAATTCATATCGCGAGATCACAGGACATATATCGGGTGGTCTCGTTTGAATAGAAGATCCGTCAACTCGTGTTTAGTAACAGAACGAGCTGAGAGAGGTCTCTGATTTTGAGGTTAATTTGTGAATTCCATGCTAGATGACGCTAAAATTGTATTCTGTGGAGATGCGAGGTTTATACCCTCGTACGATGAAACCAGGGTGCTCCACACGCCGATCCAGAGGATTCAGGTTATGGCGGGAAAAACAAACGACACGATCGGATTGTACCTTCGCTCCACTCGGATGCCACAGGAAAAAGGAGCCTCCAGTATGAGGGATGGGGGAAACAGAGTCCTCACAATTCATCCAGATTTAAAGAAAAAAAAATTTCAAATACTATTTTAAAAAACATTTTCTAACAAATAAGATATTTTATTTTTAAATATGAATTTGAAATAGTATTTCTTATGTGAGGTCCTTTTTGTGCAAGCACAATTCAACAACATAAAAAGACATTTTTGTATGCTTGTACTCTAGCTCTTATTTCTGTAACATTGAATTATAGATCTTGCAATCTAATATAGAAAAAAGCGATTTGTACTTTTTGATTGCACTATTATTACAAACGATTGGGAGCATTTTTCAAGGATTACTCAATCTTTTACTTAAATTTATACCATTATTTACAAAATAAGAGCAGCAGGGAAATAATATATGTGCACTTTGTAAATCTATATTAAACCCTTAAATTTACTTGAATATAATATATTAAACTGTTTTTCGAAGCAGTTTAGTTTGTTTAGCCATCTTTATATTTTCTAATTCAGTCTGAACAAATTCTTCCCGTTGTTTCATAAATTCCTCATGTTCTTTGGGGTCTAGAGAACGCACAATTGCAATGCCGCAAGTACGTGCTACACCAACAAGCATCTTACAAATGTTCTCCATGCTCGTTAATGCCAACGGTGGGTCCTTTGATTTGATGTAAGCAATTTCATACAGATGTTTGTATGTAATTTTACCAACCACAGTTTCTGCAAAACATACGTAATTGTAAACAATGTTCAAAGATGAAGTTTTGTTTCATTTACCATTGCTCATTTTTCCTTTCTCTATTCCAGCCGCCTGTTTCAACAAAAATGTAGCAGGTGGATTGTGTATAACTAAATTAAAGGAACCATCTGACTTTACTTTGACTCGACATGGTAGTGGTATACCCTCTTTAATATGCTCTGTTCTCGCATTGAACTCCTTGCAGAAATTTGCTATATTTATATTTCTCTAAAGATAGAAATATTGTTCTGTTAACCAAGAAATGTCTTTATACACCATGCATAATTATGTTTAAAATTATATTCCGATGTCATATAAACGGATTTTAGTACATGATTATCCGGTACTGCCTCAGTCCCGAATATGCTGAATAATCGGAATTCTATTGTATATAATTTGTTTAAAAATAACAATTATTTAACCTGTCCAAGTTGAGTTCCAAGAGGCGGTTTACTTGATGCCATTCCTGCGGGAATCGTCACTCGTAGCGGCGAGCTGTGAATGACTTTTTCTGCAACTTTCTTCACATTTCTGCTTTTCATTAATATTTTCGACATTTTTATTAACTTTCATGAAACTTAAATAAATATACCAGAACACAATATTATATCTTTTGTAAAAGGTTAAAACACGTATAGTTCGTTAAACGACCGTTTCGTATCGATAGAGTTCGCTATCGTACTACAGAATTTTCTGCAGAGTCGGTAATTCTGTACTGTAGATAGGAAAACGCATTACATTTTAAATATCGTGGCTAATTCTATTATCGATACTGCAGGAATTATTGCGTTATTGTAACTATGTTCACACGGTACAAAATGTATACATAGATTCTTTGTAAAGTAATTAGAGGTTAGGTATTGAAATTTTTTCCACAATATATTATAGCGTATATAATAAATACTATTATTTGAAGATAACACCTCTCGTTCTTAAGAAACAATAAATAGTGTGAATAATTATTTCGCTGAAAAGACATTAAAAAGGAAGCGTCAAAATGGGGAAACGTCAACATCAAAAGGATAAAATGTAAGATACAAAGATCTTGCATTATTTATAACAAAAGATTTAGAACTCAGAGTAACAATTATTTCGGTCTAAATTATTTCACTTTTAATATCACAGTGTAAAAATGATATTATGTCCAATTTTACCGACAATAAAATGGTGTATTTTTTTATGTATATATCGCTGAAATTTACTTTTCCATATTTCTCTAAAATTGTAAAAATTCTGACTTTAACAGGTATCTAACGTACACCGAGTGGTCCACATTGTATGGTGGGAAAAAGGCAGGAACTTCTGAAGAAACCGAAGATACAATGTTCCGTCGTTTACCTTATGATCATTGTTGTTTGTGCTTACAACCATTCAAACATCCATACTGTGATCCACAAGGGAATGTGTTCGAACTGGAAGCGATACTGCAATATGTGAAAAAATTCAAACACAATCCTGTTACAGGGAAATCATTAGATCCAAAGACATTAATAAAGTTAAACTTTTCTAAAAACTCAGAGGAACAGTATCATTGTCCAGTACTCTTCAAACTGTTTACTAAGCATTCTCATATTGTTGCTATCAAAACAACAGGGAATGTATTCTCATACGAGGTGTGTATTAATGCAAAACCTATTTTTAAACACTTAATTTGTGTATCTCTTTCTTAGGCAGTGGAACAATTAAATATAAAGACACGCAATTGGAAAGATTTAATAAATGATGAGGCTTTTGAAAGAAAAGATATCATTACAATTCAGGACCCGAACAATGCAACAAAATTTAATTTATCCACATTTCATCATATTAAAAATAATATAAAAGTAGAAGATGAAGGTATGCAGATGAATATGCAGGATGAATGTCTTATATTTCGTGTGCTTATGTGAAGAAAAATAATGAACTTCTAGAAACTGTGAAGGAGCGAAACAACCCAAATGCAAAATTGAAGACAGTGTCCATGGAAACAAAAGAAATATTGGCAGAGCTGGATAGAGACTTCAAACAAGCCGAGAATAAGCAAGAAATTTTGAAACCAAAAGCAGACAAGTTTAATGCAGTTCGTATTCTAATATTTCTGTTACACACTGTCATTTATTTATGCATTAACACAATTATGGATACGCGTAGGCACATTACTCTACTGGAGCTGTAGCGGCCGGTTTTACATCGACAGTAATGCCGACAGAAACAACGCATCAAGCAGCAATTATAGCAGAAGATTTGGTGCGATACGAACGAATTAAGAAGAAAGGTAAAGACAGCATATATTTTCTATATTGCCTGTTCAACAATATGACGCATTGTTGCAGGGTATGTGAGGCTACTCACAAACTTCGGCGCTTTAAATTTGGAACTTCATTGCGACCTCGTTCCAAAAACCTGTGAAAACATTATAAAACATTGCCAGAATGGTTATTACGATGGGACGAAATTTCATAGATCAATACGAAATTTCATGGTAGATTTACCGATTTTATTATTCGGAAATTGTAACGAATGAAAAGAGATTAATATTAATTTGTTCAGATACAAGGTGGTGATCCTACAAACACTGGCAATGGAGGAACCTCTGTTTGGGGTAAAAAATTCGAGGATGAATTCAAGCCAAATTTGGTTCACCAGGGCAGGGGAATTTTATCCATGGCAAACTCTGGCCCGAACACGAACGGATCGCAATTGTATGAATTCTGTAATACATGCTGTTATCTTATAAATGTCATCTCTAATCGCATGTATTTCAATTGCAGTTTCATTACATTTCGATCGTGCAGGCATTTAGACCGCAAGCACACAGTGTTTGGGAAAATAGTGGGTGGACTGGAAACTTTAAACGCCATCGAGAAGGTTGATGTAGATAACAAAGATAGACCGATAGAGGATATTGTTATTCAGAAGGCTCAGGTTTTCGTCGATCCGTTTCAAGAAGCAGACGAACAACTGGCTGCTGAAAGAGCCGTCGAAGCTGAACGATTGGCTCAAGAAGCTGCAAAGAATAGATCCGCCGATAAGAAAGAAAAAAATGAGTTAAAAATATATCGATCGGGCGTAGGAAAATATATTAAAATGGATAAAGAGGAAACCAAGTAATACTACACAACATATATACAATATTCTCTCCATAGTCGTTAAAAAGATCTGTCTTAATGTTGTAAGCCATACATAATTCAAAATGGCAAAAATGATAAGAAATCGCAATTTAAATGAATCAAAAGCCTTAAATTCTACGATTTTTGCAAGTTGTAATACTTATAGCTCCATTACACTAATTTACATGTACATAGCATACAAAGCAAAATGCATCTTTTAACTTTCGATTGCAAGTACACATAAAAAAGTTAAAAATCATGACTTTTACATTTTTCTTTCTAATTGCGAGCAATAAAAATTGAAAAAAAAAATTATTTGCACATTAGCTATTAAATTAAGCTTTCTAACATCTGAAAACAACTCAAGCTGTTAGATGCAGTTTTAAAAAATTATTGATTTTTAAAAGATGTACTGTTGCTTTGTTTACTCTATACGAATAATCAAATCTTGAATGAAAATATTATCTTGTACACATTTAATTGCATCTAAAACATTCTACACTATTGTTAAATATTTAATTTTGTTTGCAGAACGGAAAACATTGCATCCAGCATCGAACCTGTGGCGAAAAAGAAAAAGCTCGTGGCAAACTCGTTCAATGATTTTTCTTCATGGTAGAATAAATCGAAATTAGTTGGAATTTTTTGTTTTAATAAAATATTTTTATCATTGTACATCCGATCAGGCGAATAAAGTATTATTTATGATATTTCTATTGTTGTTGTGATTTCGATGAGAATGGAGGGGAGCTAAGATCGACTAATCGGTCGACTTATGTAAAGGTTAGACGAGATAACTGGAAATTGTGTTCCGAGGACCGGGTTCTCCATATTTGATGTTTGGTTTGCCCAACCCGGACAAGTTGGTTGGGCATACAGTTTTTACGGTTTTTTTTCGCGACACCGTGTCGAAATCGTCGAAGTCGCGTGCGAGTTGTGAAACAGTGTGTTCAAAATCGACATATATTAAGCATGGATGACTTAGGTGAGTAATTTCGTGATTAATCGTGGTTAACCGCGAGTTAACCTCAAACGCGGATCTCTCGGTCTGTCAGAGCCGTTAGAACATATAGATATCGTAATTTTTTTCTATCATTTAACAGCGTTTCGTTTCGATTTTATTTGAACGCATCGTATCGCAAGTCTGTTTATGAACAATTAGAAAATAACCTATTTATGATTCGGTTTATCTCAACTCGAATATTTCTATGCAAAACATGGAAATTGTTGATAATTTATCCGACAGATGTTTGCTTATCTGCAGAATATTTACAATTGCTCTAAGAGAAGCAGACAGCGTTTATTTAAAAGTAAATTACTCGGAGGGGCATGGATTTATTAACAATTTTAATTGCGTTCGTGTGTTTTACGTCTATCGCATGTGTATTAATGCACCACCGAATCGTGCAATTCAAATCGTATAAATAACAACAAGAGATCGCGTAACTATTATCTTAATTTCCATGATGACGTCTACAATGCTACTATGTTGATTACCTACTCATTCGTTTCTGCGATATTCAGTTATCCTCTCGGTTGCATCAAAATGATTTCTCACGAGAATATTAATTTTGCTCTCGAATGAATTTTTAGTCGTTAGTAAATTAATACTCTACTGAAAATAAGTTACTTCTGTAACAAGTTTAGTGCAACCCAGCATATTACGTTTACACGAAATTGAGAAGATTACTTTTATGACCTACGAAATAATAGTACTGATTATATTTGTTACATAAAAGGTTGTTTTAACTTGTTAACTGCACATTTTTAATGTTAATGTTAGATCAATTAAATTGCTACAATATCATACATATTATTCGTTGAAAATCAATGGGCAGTAGAAGTTCGAGTAAAAGATTATATAAATAAATAAATAAATAAAGGAGTGAGAAATTATTGAAAAATATCTCTAAACACCTGTGACGAGTTAATTTGTCGTTCCTAAAGTAACAGAGTAACCTCCTCCCATATTGTTTCATTTACAACTACAATTATCATCACCTTTCAGTCTTTGACAACTTCCTAGTCGATAAAGCAGATTTTCGTTTCACTGCCGAAATATCGATTACGGAAAAATTCAATTTTCGATTTAACCACATGCACCATAAAATGCAGTCAGTCACGCGACGAAGATTTCGAACAGGATTTACGAAATATATATGCTATTCATTTTCCATAAATAGAAATAAACTTTTACTCTGTCCTTGTCGACATAGAGTCAGTCTAGAACACCTTAACATGTTATAGACAGTAAATAAAAAATTCTAAACGACAAATAAATTCGAATCACGGCAGACCTTTGAGACAAATTAAAATCGTTTATTAATTATTATATTATTTAATTCTATTAAATCGCATTCATTGGTTGTTGTTGCGAATGTCTAAAATCTTCAGTTTGTTAATAATTTATTAGATGTTTACATTTGGCACGAAAAGATTATTAACGAGAATATTCTATAACGATTAGAATGTCTGAATTCTCAAGTGAAAGTAACTTCGAGTGTAAAGCGTTAAAGGGTACGAAAATTTTATTAAGAAAATTATCTTTATTTTTGTTATTCTTTCGTCTAGTCACTCTGGCCCTGTACTTAGACACACAGCTAGACACGCGAAATGCAAATGTGCATGACAGGCTCCGAGTACTATTCCATATGATGCAATTCAGCGTTAAGAAGTTGTCCGACAAAAAGATGTCAACAAATTGATTCGCGCGATTCCGGTTTTTGACTTCGTTCGAAATACTTGCGTAGCCACGACGACAACCTAGATCGTCCACGATTGTTCACTGTTACCGCATGAATATTGCAACCTGTTGAGAAACAAATGTTTGGCCTCGCCAGGCGTTGCAATCTTTACAAATGGCTACGCGCTTGTCCGAGTTCGTAAGCGAGAGATCATACTTTTCTTTTTCGCACGTCAGCTCCCTCGATGTTCTCGAACGAATCGTGCGACGGTTCGTTTCGGTTCAGAGTGTGGCAGAGTCGATTAGAACTTTTAACACAATCGATAACCGAATATTAACCACCAAACCTACCGCAACCGGTCAAACGATCCTTTACAGATTTATTCTTGAATAATTATTTAAGTTACAAAACTTGTTCTCATATGAATATCTAATTCAATAGACTTCTTCACCGAATCGTGATAAAATTTATATTTAATAATTTTATTATTTATATTTATAAAATTATATGAATATTAATGCTCGGTTGATGTAGGGTTAAAGAACCAACGAACCGCGGAGATGTTACCCAAGAACCGGAAGAAACTACTTTCAGAGTCAGTGCGCGATACCGTGGACCACAGTGTTCTCCCGAGTTGTCATGTGCCAACGATTTCACGTATTTTTAGTGTATTCACAGAGGCGTTGTCCTCGTGTTTTTGGCGTCGCCGGGGAGAGGATCGACGGGGTCCGCGATTGCGGGCGAGCAGCCTGAAATACACTTGCACGTTTGAACTTCTTCGTTTTCCCTTGGTCAAGCCCGGTCCATCACGGAACAGTACACGTCGTTTCGTGGTGTCAACGAGCTGAATATATCGCGGTCTGCTCAAAACAAACGCGTCTCGGATCGCCGGAAAAAAAAAGAATTCCGCTTTCGTCGGATACGTTGAACATCTTGATACGTGTGTAACCTCGGGTCTAAAATGTCACCGGGAACTATATCTCTCTTGCCCCTAACTTCGACCGTAAAAAAGGATAGCTAGTCACAACAAAAATCTCCAACGTGTATCGGTGAGACCCATCCGATGGCAAACATGTGTTTTCGATTCTTTTCTCGTGAAATACTCACCAACATTTTACAAACGTCCAGTTAACCCTCCACTATACAAATCAGAATCAAATCCTTCGTTGTAATGCGATAATATAATTCGATTATTATTGTCAAGTCGAAAATGTTTCACATGTAAACTGCTCAATTTAAAGCAGTCAGTTACAAATCCCTGTGGAATCGTATAGCCGATTACCTGAATATTCATTTCTCTGTGATCGGTTTGGATAACCAAGGTCCTGCTGCCCTGTAGATAATGTAGAGATTCATTCAGAAAAGAAATTGAAACGGAACATTTGTGCGTTAGAAGATTCAAATTATACAAGATGTCTAAACAATGTTCGACGTTGTTTTAAAGGGAAAAAGTTGTTCTAAGAAACCTTATCTTTGTTAATTCGCGATTTGACGCTTCGTTTTCGAGTTACGAGCGAAAAACGCGGACCAATCAGAGCGCAACTACGGCGATCGGTGTTTTGAATCGGCCAATGGCAACGGTACGGTTAGAGTCCGTGCTTTTTTGCGAATAACTCGAACACGAGGCCATGCATCATATTTTTGCAAAGGAAAAAGTTTCTTAAAATAACTCCAGGAATCTTATTCTTCAAAGATCTCAAACATTCCATGAACGCCTTATAGATTAGTAAAAATTTGTATAACTTTTATGCAACCGGAATTTTGTACGAATACCCTTGATAATTTTCGTTCGTTCAAAATGACTAGCAGCCAGAAAAAATTAAGTCGAAGCAACTTATAGAGTGAAATAAAAATAAAAAAAATAATCTATGACACTGAGTAGTTTTCCGACCTTCTTGCATTTTCAGGTCCACCGTCAAATTGGATACAATGAATATATTAACGTGAAAATTCATTTAAAGGTCGTACAAATAATTCCGCGTCAGTCTTGCTGACGTGACAGCCAATATGTTAAACTGGACCTATACATTCCTTGTCACGAATGCGTAAAATCCTCAATTGCTTGATTGCCTGCTCGGTGATTTTAGCGAGTCCGGGGATCGGTGTCAGGGAGACAGCCTAGCCCCCTTGAATCCGTTTGAAAAGGCGACAAAAGGGGCAGAGAACGATCACCGACGAATAGCCACGATTTTGTCAGCGACGAAAAATCGGCGTGCTCGTGTTTCTCGCGTGCTAACGTGCAAAATTCGCAGAGAGCATTCAACAAGTGGCCGTTCTGTTCGGCGTGTGCATCATCCCCGCCACCTATCGATCGTCTATACAGCTAGCTCGCTCGTGATAGACTGCAAAGAGAGAAACATTGCCGCGGCAAATCTGCCGCATAATAGTATAATACGTACTTTGCGCTCCGACGGATTTCTCTGTACGCGCGTGTCTGTGTGGGTGTGTGCGAGGAAAACACGTTGATGAATTATCGTTCGGATTATCGACGAGTGGTGCTACGATAACGGAAATACAATAGCATGGCAATGGATAGGAGCATGTACGGAAAGGTAGACCCGGGCGCTATCTATCAGCCCTACAAAATCACCGTGAAAAAGGGACTACCGCCTGGATGTGAGTTGCCGATCATGCACTTTTACTTTCGCCGGTTTTGCCGTGACGTTTTCACGCGTTCTTGTTCCCTGAATTTAACATGCACCGTACGAAATGCTCTTCCAATTAGGCAAAACACTTCGAATAATTTATATCGCTAGATCATTATTTTATAATTATTTACATTATAACAGGCACTTTAATTTACAACCGTTACTATAGAAAATCTGCTACATAGAAATCAATTCGTTCTTGTGATTTTTATAAAAGTACGTATTTTGATCGGTACGGTTGATTTATTAATCACTTGCACTATAATTTATTTTATGATAATTTCTGTGCTTATTATTTCTTTGGGAATTGAAATTGGAACCTTTGGCACATCAACCGTCGCTTTATAAGCACCGACAGAACGATTTTTCAAGTAATGTTTACCGTGGCGTGAAATCAGCGCGAACAATTGAAATTCATAGGGTACGGTGCATGAATAGTTTTTCTTCCCACTGTCCGTGCAACCTCTTTGCATACCGAATAAGAATGCCGGTTGGAAATATGAATTAGAATGTGGGCTTTCTTTTTGTGGTGGCAAATGTAGCATGGTTTTTCTCAATGGATCTCGCAGTCGCGAAGCCGCGCGATAACGTGTCACAGTGGTCTTTTAAATTAGGCTCAATTGCCTGTCACGCAACTCCTCTTTTTTGTCCCTTTGCGGCTTGCGTCAAAACAAATTAACGTGTATACCTATCGAATGCTGAAAATGATTAAAACCGTTTTACCTTATAAAATTAACAAAGCTGTCTGTTTACTTAGATTTTTTAAAAGTAATTATTATAATGTGTTTTTTCTTTTCACTTCCCACAGAAACAACTTCGTAATTTCAATAATTGTAGAATACAAAGCATGAGAACAGTCATTTGACCGGAAGTGGTAGATTCAGTGTTAAATAGTCCAGCACCTTCAGTTAAGGTCGTGTCTATTTATACAGGGTATACGATTCCGGTGTGGCGACGTTCTACCTCGTATATTCCCCAATAGATGGACAATTGACTTTCTCGCTAGTACCTGATCCGTCTCCGATTCGTATATATACCGTCCTTAACCGCCTTCCAATATCTCGGTGTCTGAGACAAGGCCTGCTAAGTAGCCTTCAAGGAACTCAAACATTTTTGGGACACCCTGTAGAAACTTATTTATTTACGAACCGTGATTTGGTTCGTTTACTACAGATAGACTGAAGCGAAGAAGAAAATTAAACTGACCTGCTTATCAAATTTCAATGTTTACTCTAGTAAATTTATCCATTCACTAGAAACGTAATGGACTCCATTAATGCGATAACCTTAGACTCGAACATGATCTCGAATTCTTATCATCGTAGATGTGTAAAATGCTACTTCAGATAGTAAGTAGTAAATAATCGATTCTATTTGAAATCGTGCGTGCACCTGTAAAAATAAAATATTTGATTTATCGGAATAACCTTTTGAGATAGCGTTTTATTTGAAGAATTCTTAAAATAGATTTTCTCCAAAATTTCACCAATGTCTGACGACAATGTAATTTTCTAATGCGAACGATATGTTGCGCGCATCGTGAAATTTATAGTGCACTTGAACCGCTGTCGAAATTGTATTTCTGGCGTATTTTCAAAGGTTAATACGCAAATTGGTTACTTTGACAACGGCTCCGCGTTGCGTCGTCGGTCGTCCCCAAAATCATTATAACTGTCTGCGACTTATTTTTAAGTTGCGCATTTAATTCCGTTCGCAGGGGATGACTCACGGTGCATCGGTTCGCAATGAATTCTTTTTTTTTTTTCTACGGCACCTTTCACCTACAACGTGGGTTGCCTTGACACTAAACTTTCTGAAATAATTGTTCAAGTCATTATTTACCGACGATCTTTTTATGGAAATGCATGGCTTCGAAGAATGTGGTCGGTCGATCTCTGCATCCATCGAATGAAATCGAATCGGAAATATATAGTGCATCTCGAGTTTGGGATGTGTTCCACCTAACGGATAACAGTTATACTACTTACATTACGAAAATCTGCCCTACCCGCGGGAAGTTTCTTCATTACCGACGGCGCTCTATCATCTGTAAACAATAACGGAGATGAGCATATAAAATTAATTTAGGGACTAACAAAAATTGATCTCTTTACCTTCGATATTTATAAAAAGATGTTGGAAAAGCATACGGATTAAAATATACTAGAATATGCAAGAAGATTAAGGAAAACATTGCCTGCGGTATTTCGCGAAAATCGTGTGGTTCTTTTTTTACCATAAAGACCGTACCGTTTGAACTAATTTCCCGGAATGAGCATGACTGGCAAGGTTTAAATATACTTACGCAGTTCGTAACGGGAAACTACAATGTACCACGCGTTTACCAAATTTGGTGTTTCGTCATTCTTACTTACTCTCGCGCAACCACAACTGTTGAATCGTAAAATACTTTCAGACATCCGTGGGCGTTACGTGATTTGCAATGTACGTATGTAAAAAAGAATTTTTTAAACGATTTCCGGCGTTTAGTACGCGATCGTTGAAAACAACGGGCTCATGAATATTAATCGGTAATGTTGCACTAAAATCGTAAAAAAATTTTCATTAATAAAAGAAATTTATTATTAAATTATTATTAATGGAAAAACACGGACCTATCAAGACGAGGCTGCAGAAGGTCCGATTGGTTTTGCGTTAATTACCTCTTCAACGAAGCCGTAGAGATTATTTTGACAAAGGAAGAAGTTCAACATTTTGGGACACTCTGTACATGGTTCTGCAACATGGAAACACATTATAAATATTCTGGAATTTCATGTTTCTATTTTTATGAAATTCCTGATAGCTTTTTTATGCTCGGAAGTCATGCTTGTTTATACCGCATTAGATCAGAGATCATTCAGAGATCCAAGGTAAACACGCGTAGGCATTCCTTCTTCCTGGAGCTCACCATGATAGATCTACGTGCGCCCATATTGGGCAGGACCTACGCATGATCTAACTGCCTACGCGTTTTAAAAGTAATTGCTCGAATAGGTTAAACTGGACTCGTATATCTCCCCGTCATATTCAGCGATAATACGTACAGCAACAAATTAATGCTATTTTTCGCCGTGGGTTGAGTAAATGATATTAATTAACCTGTCAACCGGAGATCACAGCTCGACTCGTTCCGCAAATATAACCCCTTATAGAGCTTACTGTACTACTACTAGATTGCTGATATTTATGCAAAAATAAGCATCACCTAGACCAACAATAAAACTGTGATTAAAACGTATTTCTTTATTAATTTCTACGAGATCAAATTAATGTACCGACATTCATAAATTCAATACCTTTACAGTTTTGTTCTTGAACTATTAGTATCGAATTACGAGATATATGAAACGCGACACTGTGAATGGGTAGCAATGCTGCAACACGCCGTTATCTGCTACGATTTTTCTTACGTCTATGGCCTCTTTATAACAGATCAAAATAAATATAACTACCAACAACTGTGAAACCAGAAACCATGAATGACTTGACTGTAAGCAATGGTTCTGCCAGGGTGTGTCTCCTATCCTAAATATTTTTCTTTTGTTTCTAGAAACTTTCTAGGATGCATAGGTCTTGTTTACGGGTTCGGCAGTTTGCGAGGTTAGGTGCTTTTGTTTTGCGGAGACGCGTAGCACTGTCCTTGTCGCGAACGGAGTCGAGGCAAGTTGGCGGTTATTTTTGGGAAGTTTACCGTCGCGCGATGGATATCTAGGTGAAAACGTTCGCTTATAACTATCGTGCGTGAACGAAGATGTGCAACGAAGACGGATAGCGACATGGTCGAAGAAGGGGCGGTTTAACGCCGGGACAAAGGGGAGAGGAGAATACGAATTCACGTAACACGGACACTGTAGATGTAGCCTGAGAAACAACACGTGCTGCCAGTTCTATCTGATCTCGCAGCACATTCGCGGCTTCTATCGATAATCTCGTTACTCTCGATTCTCGCACGTGAGCAACCTCGTAATCTTCGGTCGTCGCGTGATTAATAAAATAGCCGTCGCAATAACATGTCGCTAATTTTTCATTAATGTTGTACCATAAATATTATTCGATTGGGTAACACTGCTAACGATCACTTATTCCCGCAGTAATACATCAACATTCCGCTGGTAATTGTTCTTCGACGACTGTTTGAGAAACTATTTTTATTAACCTGTCGACTGCCTGGCGATTCTCGCGCTTTGTATATATAAATATTATTTTATAACAGATTATTTATTGCTATGGTAATAATTCAACAACATTCGTCTAGTAATTCTTTTTAAACGATTCTTTGAGAACGTATTTATTTTTTTTTATTAACCTGTCGACTCCCTGGCCTATTCTCGCGCGTTGTAAATAATGTATTATTTTATAAGATACACAAACATCGTCGTTGCTAACGATTATTTATTTCTACGGTAATAATTCAGCTTTTATTGTTTATTAGCAAAAAAGACTAGCTCAACAACATTCGTCTAGTAATTGCTTTTAAACGATCGCTTAAGAAATTATTTTCATTAACTTCGTTGCCACTTATAATTATATTAATACAGCTTTAATTTGTTTTGTTAATTAAGGATGTTTATCCGACCGTATTCGCTTAGTAATTGTTTTTAAACGATCGCCTAAGGAAACGTTTATTTTTGCATTGGTTCGCGTCGCGGTAACACGTGTTCCTGGGTGTACCGTATAACGTCCATAGTAAACATAATTGGCAAACAGAGCAGCATTTATTTTTAACGGTTTTTCTCCGGTCATATCGTTCGCCCCTCCCCCGTGTTTATAATCTATGGTCGTAGGGACGACGGAAATCAGTGCTCGGTGATTCGAAGACTTGAATAGTCAAAAGTTATCGTTTCGCTCGTTCAAAGAGACTTTTATGTCACGCCGCTGATATCGTTGTAAGATGACCGACATTATGAGACCCGTGTCACCAATCAGACCGGCTCGTTTGGCGACAATCCAGAAACACGCACGTTGGGAACAATATGTCAGTAAGTAGTCGCCCTCTAAGGGTCCACACTCATGGGTCACGCGAAAAACTACAACTAACCATCCAACTCGTATCTGATATTTTTGCCCGCTAAATACAAATCTTACATTCGCTTTTGCGCAACAAGAAATTTTTCTAGTCGCCCTAAACACTCCTGCTAGCCGTTATTCAAAATTTGAGAATTTTTCGACGTTAAAGGTTTTGATTTTTTTAATGATTTATTTAACACTCAACTTACCAAGCAGTAAATAATATATATTGTCCTATAAAAGTGATAAGAATTAACTTATTTGGATTTTATGCAATTTTTATTAGAAAAGATCTATTTCTGCGAAGACAATTTTATAACATCAGTAATTGTAAACTAAAAAATCTGGAAAGGGTCATTTGATCCCTTATGGTAGGTTTAGTGTTTAAAAGGTTCTTTGAAAGGTGTGACTCCTAAGGTTATTCTGAAAAACTTTTTCCTTTTTTAATTCGCGATTCGACGCTTCGTTTTCGAGTTATTAACAAAAACACCAATCAGAGGGCTGGCCCGTGTTTTGGCTTGACCAATACCAACGCTGCGTTCAACGATACCCGTCGCCGAACCAAAATCTGTTCGCCGTAACCGCGCTCTGGTTAGGTGTAGGTTAGGTTTTCCATTGATAACTCGAAAATAAAGTTGTAAATAAAAATTTCTTCAAAAAATTGTTAATAATTTAAAAAGTACACGATAATCGCAAATCTGGCAAGATAATTTTATATTTGCGAATATTATTTGATAGTCTAATTAGATAGCGTACGATAAAACGACCAAATGCCACCACCAACGTTCTTATGAATCGTATTACGTCAACTGCGGTCTCGTATTTCCCGTTTACGCGAAGATCAAGTACGAATCGGAAATCTTTCGTTTGATTTATTGATTGTGTTGCAGCCTGACCAAAACGCTTAACGTCACAGAGATTTAGAATGATGTCTGCGTTACGCGTATCACGCAATATTTATGTCCGAATTGACGGTATGATTCATAAGTATAAAATAGATCCGGGGAAGCTCCAGCAGGCTGGTTGCCAATGTTGCACCTCATTCAAGCGCACCACTGTTCATTCGAATTAGTGTACAGTGTTTGTGCACCCTTTCACCATTTTTTAAAACAAAAACATTTCTTGCAAGTGACAATCTTTTTAATTAGGATACTGTTATGTTTTCGCTGTATGCTTTTAAAAACTTAATCTCATCGGTTTGTATGGTCGGATGTTATAATTCAACGAGGAAAGGGTTGACACTTCGTTACGCGGGTCTGGAAAACCGACAATTTTCAAGACATTACACATGATCGTAACACAAGCCGCGCGACCTACTTTATCGACCGAAAAACGGCTTATGAAAGAGAAGTTGCAACAGTGGGCCACCGTTTCGAATTTTTAACCGGTTAACCGGGTTACGTCATGACCGCGAATACACATGCAAAGTTTCAAAACGATTCATCCCACGACGCGTGCAATTACGGTTTCATTAAATACATGGAAAAAGGGACAAGTTATTTCGGTCAATGGGTTAAACAAACACTGAATGAAGCACCGTCGACGCGACTGCACTTTCAATGTTGAAATCCACGATTCCCCAACTTGCGTGAGCTGCGTGCGATTACAGTCTTTTCTCCGATCTGCGTCCCAGTCAGCACCTGTTGAATTAAAGGATTGTATTGTAACATGAAGTTGCGTAATAATTCTGGCGTACAACTTCTCTGATTCTAAGTTGTGAAAGAATACCTTTTCTACCCCTCTAATGTTATCGATTTAGCATTTATCAATTGTTCGAAATAGGTTAATTGGCTATATGCGAAAAGCGCGAGGATGAGATCTGAGGAACGTTTGATCAATATGAGAAATATTTCTGGACGGGATTTACGGCCAAGAAACATGAGAATACAGTATCGTCTAGTTAACTGGCATCTCTCGGAACACAACGTAACCTAGTCAGCTCGTTCGCGCGAAGAAGGAGTATGATAGAACCTGTGTGCTCGCAATAGTCCCGAATCGAGCAAGTCCGCATAGTTCTTCGCGGAATCGGAAGCGTTCTCTGAACCGTTCTAGATCGTCTGGCATTCTTCTACGAAAGTTACGGAAGCTTAAGGTCATCGTAACTGTCCCGAAGTCCTGGTCGATTACAAAAGATTGTTCGAAGCACAAAGACTTCTTATTATGTGCGTCCTGTGTCCTCTTAAACGATCCAAGAATGTCCTGATACCGTCCATACATATATATATGTATTCTCATTTTTGTGAGGCTACCTTCATTATGCCCAGTCACCAAGGATTGCAATTGGAATAATACAGCCTCCTAAAAATATTATTATCTTTAATCATTATAAAATTCCATATACGTAATATATAACCTCTTTCTATCTTGAGATTGACGTTTCTAGAACGTTCGGAAAATTAAATTTAAAGAACTAATTTATGTAATATTTATTTGATAGTTTAAATATTTTTTAAACTACTAAAGACGTGGTCCTGAGGATTTCCCAAATGAACGTAAATGTTTATTTCGTCCTGGTTCGGAACACAACTATCAGCGGAAGCAGTAGCCTACTACCGCGCCTTATTCATGAATCCTTCCGCCTGTGAACCGCCAATAACCTTTTTTAACCGCGTACATACTTACCGGAAGAAGATTGAATAATAAGATCCAGCAAAACCAACTTAATTCGAGTTAAGATGTTTTTGCAGCCGATGCCTCGAACCGAATGACACGACGTCGAGGTTTTCGAAGAAAAAGAAAGAGGAAAAAGAACCGAGGAAACGGTTCGAACCCGCGCGAAGCTTTTGGGCTCTGTCCAGCTAGCATGAACTATCCGGAACAGTGTGCAGCGTTCCCTCGTTCGAACCGTACTCTCCCTCCATGCTGTTTCTTCTCCTTCTCCAGATCGGATTCGCCTCCTCCAGGCTGCGGTCTCGAAGGCCGGTCGCCTTACCGAGCAGCTTTATTGACAATCAGTACCGTTTCGCCGATCGTGGCACGCACGTTCTCGCGCGCGCGCGCGCTAATCCTTTCCACATTCCATGTGGCACGTGACACTCCAGTCGTTTCCATTGGTGCTCGCAAAACGTTCGAAGGCTCGTATTTCACCGGTGCGACAAACGAGCTTTCCGAGTGCGACCTGGCATCTAGAGCGTTGCTCTTCGTCGATGGCAAAATTTTCGAACGCCGCCAGGCGCCGCGTCGAATTCTAAAACGATAAACAGAAAGGAAGATAACGAGATTGACGGTCCAAGGGTAGGGGAGTGGGGGGCGGGGCGGGGAAGGGGAAACTGTTATCGCATATTCTGCGAGTAGCTGTGAAAGTATTTTTTCTTATCGCCGATTCAGCGTCCTGCGGGCCCGGTATCTGATCAGAGGTGACGAATTTAATTACCCGTACGCGTTGCACACCAGGAAAACTATTTGCCAGTCTGTAACTCGTCGCGCCCGGAGTGTCCTCGCCCACAGTTTTGACCCGAAGTTTCATCGAACCCAGACCGGAAGTCCCGTCCGTGGGTGTGTCGTCGTTCGTTCGGTTTTGTCGCAATGGAGAAGACATGCGAGTCGCAGGGCCAGGCGGAAAGCCTCTACGAAGCCTACAACACCGAGAAAAACGAGACGAATCTGTTCAGCCTTGGTAAACCGATTCCTCCACCATTTGGTTGTAAGCGTAGCCAGGGCCACCTTTCGTGTTTACCTAGAAGCTTTGTCAAACTCCGCGTCGTTGTTTCGTTTTTCGAGCGCCCGGTAGCGATGCAGAGGAGAAATATCGATAACGCTTTCGATCCCGGTGATCGTCGGATGTTCGTCGATAATCGTCAGTGTCGGATTAAGATTTTTAGACGCCCTTGAAAGATGTTTGAGCTACTTCTCGAAGTCCATAAAATCGAGAATAATGATGATCTTACAAAGATAATATTTCACCATGTAATTTTTACGGTTTCATACAATTTTATGGACTTAATCAATTTGGAAATTGAGCGCTTTGCGATAAAGTGTTTCAACACTAATTTTCGATTTGTATATTCATATTTCAATAGTACTGAAATGAATGGTCACTTTTTTTCTAATTATATTTTTTTAACAAAATCATAACGATTTAAAAATCGAAGATTTATTGCAAATTGGAAATTTATTTTGGAAGAACTGTATATATGCTCAGGAACATTTGTAATCTCTGCACTTCTGACGCATCTATGACGTCTTTCGATTGCTGATTCCGTAATGGAAGCGATGCCGTCATTGACGAATATAGTACGGATCGGTGAGGACTTAAATGAAAATTGAAACACTCGAAGCACAGTCCCCAAGAGACTTGAATGTTCAGGACTCACATAATAGCGACTCGGGAATTAGTGAATTTAGTTGAATTATAATTACAAGCCCTAATTCTCTACAGAAATTAACTTCAGAGGATTCCTTCGAAAAGTAAAGGAACTAACCGTGAGAGATCGTGGTAGGGGCGTAGCTTGGTATTCGCGAACCCTGGACATTTATCGATGACTGGGAATTCTAATATTTTTAACATCGGTAAATTATCAAAATTTCGTAGATGCAATATAAATTAAAATAAACCAGGCTAACGGTGATTTTTGTCGATAGAAAGAAAAATATAAATATTTTTTCAGATAGTACTCCTAATAAGAATTGTTAAAATTTTATTGATTTCAGATGCGCTGCTGGCAGACCTGCAGAATACAGTGTCGTCGGAAGGGAATCATGTCGGCAGCAATGCGACACCAGGTTATGGATCATTGAACGGCGCCAGGACCGGCGCATATAGATCCTACGACAATCGCACTTCCCCGCTTCCGGCGCAGTCGGTATGTACATTATATTTATGAGTCAATAAACCGCCTAATCGCTGACGCACACTAGTCGACGAACTGACAACAATCTGCATTTCCTATTGTGCATCATAAAATGTCTGCAATTATGTTCACTCCCAACGGGATGAGTCCGGTGCAGATAAACAAAACACCATCGTGCGTCCTTTTTAAAGTCTTAACATCTTCAGCTTTGTTGCTGGTGCATCTGTTTTATTTCACATTAAGTTGATGACAATGATTAAAAATAAATAAATTTCTTAAATTAATGCACGAATTTTTCATGTTTCAAATATTGTAATATTAGAAAATATTATTCGTGAATATTGAATAGTCAACGAGACATTCGAATTGCGCGCCATTTTGCTGGCAGAATATGTCCGAGAGAATATTAAAAATTCTAATAATTTTAGGATAAAATGAAACGATTTTTAGAGTCGATTCTTCTTCGTTGGTTCAAAGAATCAAAACTGTCAAGGGATTGGTTATTACATTCTCGAGGACTTACGACTGTTTGTTTAACAAGAGTTTGTGCGAGTAAACATTTGTCACTGTCTCGATTCTTCATGCTCTGCCAAAATCTGAAGAATGGAACGATTCGTTTTGTTTAATATTTTCGCATCAGTGTTGATCCCTAGCCACTGCGATCAGTATAGTTCGTCTGACCGACAGTTGAATGAATAGGAAATTCGAAGTGTCGTTTTATCGACGGATGTCCAGAGATGTCGCGGACGTTCTGAGATAGATGGCGAGGGTGACACTAGTGGCCGTGTTCACGCTAAACTGTATTCAAATCTATAATTTAATTCAGTCGGTCCTACAGGACAGCCACGATTCAGTAAGGAACCTATTAATCCAAGCAATTAATTAATCTTTTAAACAAATACAAGAAATATACGATAAAATATGCGTAAACACAGAAATAAACTTAGCAGTGTTGGAAAATACGATTTCATAAACAGATTGCGTTGCGAATAGAATGTATCGTGTTCACATAATTACAAGCTATTAAACGTATACTTTAAGAACGAGTGTCGTCATATCGGCTACACCAAGGACACACATTTCATTGTTAAAAAATTACAAACAAGTAGTATATATTGCGCTATTAACAACTAAATTAATTATTGTATTTTTTCATTGAAGTTTTTTTCTCAAAAACAAATTTTTCTGCATAACATTTGTTATTAAAAATAACCTAGATATTCAAGGTGGTCAAATTAGGTAGGATACTCTGTAGAATTTAGCTCTTCGAGGAAAATACAATATGTAAAGAATCCTCACTTATTCCTAATTAATTAGATTTCAAAATAAAAATTAGGATATACAAAAATTGAAAATCGCGCGCTTTTAGGTTCAAGTTTCGCGGCCATCTTCGTAACGGTTCGAAACACGTAAACCGATCTCGCAAACAGAATCCGCAAAAATCGTAGCCATCTGCAATTGTAAATCGTCGCGATCTTCCTGCAATAATAAAACAATGTTTGCTATTATCAGCCCAGTCGATATTACCGGCGTAGTTTTACCGATTTAATTGCGACATTGCTTGGACACTCGAGTGTCCGATTTCAGAAGAAATCGCAGGAGTCGATCGTTGTACCGGACCGTGGCCGTGCAAAATAGATACATTCCAGAATGCGAGTCGATGACGCAAGTGATAGTTAAAATTAGCCTCGATATTGCCTCTAAAATTGACCGAACCTCCGCCGCCGGGCCACAAAAACTTCGGCTGTGTAAAAATCGGATGCGTGTGGCGCCGAAATTTTTAAAACTGGTCTCGGGTTACGCGCCAGTCACGGAACCTTCCATCACAAATTCGTGGATTTACCGAGTCGCAAATGTAACCCTCGCAGCCCTAACGCACGAGTAGTATACTATGCTCCCTTTGTCATATTTTATCATGCAATTATTTCCAAGTGGTCAATTCAAATTTACATGCTGAAATTCTTAACAAATTAGTCCTCCATTAGCAATATAGTTTTTCCATAAACATTAAGCTTTTTTTTCCAAGCCTAAATGTTTATTATTCCAGGCAGTAAAAAATTTGGAAAAAGTTCAAAGATACTCATTCTTCTGACAACTTCTATTTTATTGTATTAGGATTTTAAGATTAAAAATAGCAAGATATAATTTATTTAAAATTTCTACAACCTTTATTACAATATATAATTGAATAACTGAGTTAAGTTTTAGTGTTAAGGATGCAAATTTAGATTGTTTTCTTTCTTTAAGCAATTGGCAAGCTTAGGGAAAAATATGGAACCTTAGTGAACAGATGAAAACGGAATTAAGCGTGCACTATGCGGAAGACAGTTTTAGGATAGCCTACTAAATACGTCACCTGCTTATTTTTGCTGTACATGCATAAAATCCCCAGTCTATTGATCATGCTCTTTTAATACTATTCCAAATGTCTGGCTAGACCGAGGACAGTAGTCATGTTAAGAATTTATAGTATTCTAATAATATTAATGCTAGGTTAATTTATAATAATCTAGTAGTGGATATTAGATAAATTTGTAATGATTCAATAATTGATACTAGGTAAATTTTTAATGGTCCAATAATTGATGCTAGGTTAATTTGGAATATTCTAATAATATTAATGCTAGGTTAATATATAATAATCTAGTAGTGGATATTAGTTAAATTTGTAATGATTCAATAATTGATACTAGGTAAATTTTTAATGGTCCAATAATTGATGCTAGGTTAATTTGGAATATTCTAATAACTATTGCTGAATGTAATTTTCTAATTATTGGTGCTAAACAAGTTTGTAATATTTTAGTAATTGATGCTAGATAAATATGTAATTTTCTGATAATTGATGCTCCATAAATATGTAATTTTTTAATAATTGATGCTAGATAAATATGTAATTTTCTGATAATTGATGCTAGATAAATATGTAATTTTGTGATAATTGATGCTAGATAAATATATAATTTTCTGATAATTGATGCTGGATAAATTTCTAATATTATGAAAGTGGTGTAAACAAGTCTGGTAATTGTGGGGCTTAGAGGTTAGGAACGCGTTATAAGTGAGAGAATAGCAGAATGTAGGAAGCATGCGTTCGAATTTCGCAAGCGGCCCTTTTCAAATTCACATACCGCGAGTTAATTCGCGTTTTGTTTAAACTGCTCTGTTCCTCGTTTTGGGAACAACTAAAAAGATATTATTAACGCGGCCGAGTCCTTCCGAGACGAGCCAAATTCTCGCGTGCTCATGTTAGACTGTTTATCGTTGCGAAAATATTTTTGGTGATCGGTCAATTCCGTTCAGGACCATTGAACAATTTACAATAATGAGCCATGATAACACTGTCGCACAATTAAAACGGACTGCTGTACAGTTGGCGGGGTTCGGACGCGTTGGGAATACGTTCGGAAGTGTTTCGACATTCCGTTCATTTATATAATATATTGGGTTGACCGGCAAAGTTCGTGCCGATTGTTGACGGAAGAGTGAAACGCAACGTATTTAAGTTTTGGTATATATTTATTAAAAATAAAAATAAATTTGTGGAATAATTCCTCGCGGATGTATCTTTACAGTCTGAATAATTGTTGATTAAAGATATGGATGCCCATTCTAGGGTTAAATATTTTTCTGCCAAATAGAATATTTTATTTTTTAAAAATGCACACACAATTTCGAATAACATCGACTATTTGCTATTCAAAGTAGTATTTTACCTAGCTCTGAAGGGAACGCATACCGGCTTTGTCTGCAGTCGTAATATCGATCTGCGAGACCCCGTGGAACACCTGTTACGTTCCCCGTGGAGGTATCGACTATCTTGTCCGCGCGTGCATCTATTATTCAGGTTTTCGACGTGCTCGGCTCGGCCAGAAAATTTCCCAGCTCGCGTGGAAGCTCTGCGGGCGTTCGAGCCAACTGCACAGTTACGAATTGCCAAAACCGATACTTACTATAAAATACAACTTCATCCGAAAGTTAATTGCTTCGATTCACCGCGCCCAATGCCACGGCACTCCATCGGAGTGGTCTATTAAATTGCGCAACAATCAAAGTACAGTAATGCTTTGATATACGTCTATGCTTCGGGTCCGAAGCATGTCACTTTCATTGCCAAACCAACGTCTTCGAACAGGCAATCATATGGTAGAATATTTTTCAGGATTCGAATGATGAGGGACAAATTTATATTTTTAATTGCCACCATATATTTTTTTTATTGTAATGTGATAGCCCTCTCTGAGACGAATTCAACGATATATGACATTAGGGTATTTATTACTTAGTCATGTTGCACAGGGAAGTCGTTTTAACTGCTCGAGTAACTACAGGATAACTGCCACAGTAGTAGCCCCACTACCGCGAGGTATAACCGTCGGGAGGCCACGTAAGTGCACCGTTTTTAATCGAACTTTTGGAAGAGTTGAATTGAAATCTCTGAATTGAAAGATGAAAGTTTGATAAGTGCACGTGCAACAGATCTCACGAGGGATCTAGTTTCTGATAAACATTGTCAGGTCTAGTTACCCTACGTTGTAAATATATTTTTGAAGTCGGCTGGAGCTTCTTGTTATAAATAGCTTTTATTGCGCCCACTCGGCCACTGGTTCGGTTTTGCCAAAGTCTCGGCGATTCGCATAAGAAAAATAATAAATGAAAAAAATCGCGTGAGAGCCAAGAGGAGGACCGACCGGTTCGTGGAAATTAGAGACTTCCGGCGGTAAAATCGCGGCAGTAACGAGCCGCGTCGACGCCGTGCAGATTTATGCTTGTCGCAGGGATAATGGTTTTCACGGTTTGATGAATATTCTTGGCGTAAATCATAAAACGTGACACTCGATTTTGGATCTCGCGCCAAAGTTCCGCGGGATTGGGATGAACTCGATCTTGAGAGAGAACATTTTTTTTCATTTTATTTGACACCTTGAATCCCACCTGTGATCTATTTCGACCAACGAGAAAATATAACCTTAAAATACGTATACAGAATAATATTGAGTCGTTCGGAAAGTTCGTGCCGATTTTCGGTAGGTGGCATAAAAGACAGGTCTGAATATATCAGAATTACTGGAAACAAATGACATCCGTTTTGCTATGTGAATTCGCCTGAAAGATGGAGAAAGGTTATGGAACAGAATGCAATATATACCAAGCCTTACAAGCGTTGCATTTCAATCTTCCGTCAAAATCAATACATATATGCGTAAGGTATAAACCGGAAACAGTAGAAGAAAAGAAAGAGATCTTTGTTTTTCTTATTTAGCACTATGAATTTCAGGTGGGATTCCAAGATATGCGATTTCAAAATATGCGTACAGGATAATACTTGAAAAGGCAAATGCATAGACTAAAAAAGAGAAGAGGTAGCGAAACAGAAAAAAAAGTCGGACGAACGTCGTCGAATGCCCAGGATCGTCTGTTTTCCCTTCGATTCGAATTTAGCACATCGTAAAACGGTGCGTGCGGTGTTACCGCGCGATTTCGAAGACGTTGCATAAACTGTGCACAATGTATCGATTCATCGACTATGCACGCGCGAGCAGCTGCCACTAGGCACTGGAAAAAAGCATAGTGTAAGACACTAGGAGCTTCTTACCGGCTTTCTTTCAATGGAAACGACGCAACTGAATCTTTGAGAAGCGATTTTCTTGTCTTGGCTACTTGCGCTGTTCTTATCGATTGTCAAAAGTATTTCATAACCTCTTGCATGGCAATTGATTTTACGGTTACAATATTTAAAAATCTACGGTTACGGTTAATGTGTTCTAAAATCGAATAATAATTTTCTTGTAATTTTTTTCACTGTTTAAAATATTGCTGATTTTTTATGTGGATTGAAAAATAAATATTCACTTCGTCAGTTGCAACGCACATTAGCCAAGTGGAATTCATTTTGTTTTCAATCATTGTAATACATTCAAAATCAAATGTTGACATTGCTAACGTTCTTCGTGTCCTTTTTCCGTATTAAATCTCGCCCACTTATAGCGGACATAACTGCGTTAAATTCGCTGTACAGTAGAGAGAATTATAGTAATGCAAACGAGCATTGTAGAAGTCTCATGTGGCATCGCTGAAACATGACCTCGATATAAACATCATCGACCCGTCTAGCTAGGGGTTAAACCACCCGGTTGAAAGATTCACGAAGAAAAACATGCGAGCGTAACGCGACGATGATCGATGCAATGACCTTTGCTGCCAGATCAACCTAACTTAATTAGGTTTAATTAACGTTTCGTGATCGGACGAGGCTTGCCTTATTGACCATCTATCGATGAGAACACTGGCATACTACATAAAAAAGTAATATTCTTTTTCAGCTTACTTAAATTGTATATACATAGTATTTTTCTTCTATATTATGAAGTACATATTACAAAGTACATATTACAATGTGTACATTATTAAGTATAATACAAAGTATATATTACAAATTATATATTACAAATTATATGTTACAAAGTACATATTATAAAGTGTATATTATAAAGTACGTATTACAAAGTACATATTATAAAGTATACATTATAAAGTACGTATTACAAAGTATATATTAGAAAGTAGAATACAAAGTATATATTACAACTTACATTGTATGATGTACATATTATAAAGTATACAGTATAAAGTACACATTACAATGTATATATTATTAAGTACATATTAGAAAGTATAATACAAATTATATATTACAAATTATATATTATGAAGTACATATTGTAAAGTATGTATTATAAAGTACATATTATGAAGTATACATTACAAAGTATATATTATAAAGTACATATTACAAGTATCTAATAATTAGGACAACTACGGCTTAATTATTTTGTTAAAATAATGTAAAGTAGGAGCTTAGTGGAACTTAGAGTTTTCCGTAAAGCTTAAGTTACCATAGACTCGAATATTGTCCAGCTTTTTGCGTTACTGGTCCACTGTGGTGGCGTCTTCAGCGAACGGAGAATTTATGGGTTCCGCGGATCTAATGGATGTTTATTTTTTGATCGCGCCAGCCTTGAAGAGTCGAACGGGTGGTTCTGTTTCGAGGCTCGATATTCGAGGAAGGACTGGTCCGCGAGATTCAAACCAGCCGTGTCCACAGGACTCGTTGCTACTGCGACATGTTTTTCTCCAGGGTCTATACAGTTCTATAGATATTTTTGGGCGAACAACTCACCGAGCAACCTAGTTTCCATCGGGATGTATCGTTCTGTCTTCTTGATCGCGGAAAAATACAAATTCCGTCTCGACTCTCTGCGACTTGAAACTCTTGCCACTCTTCAGGTCCCCTTAGTGTCTTATAAATGTCGTCGATTGTTCTGTTCTTATCCATAGATTTTTAATATTGTTAGAATCTTTTTTTTTCTTTGGCAAATTGCGATTCAACGTTTCGTTTTTTGAGACATTAACGAATCAGTATGAAGTATTACTATAACACGCTGTCCACACCCAGGCCAGCCGCTGTGTCTCTCAAAAGTGGGCGTTACGTTCCCGCACGGCCAGCCCTCGCCGTGCTCTAATTGGTCCACGATTTTCGCTAATAACTCGAAAACGAAGTATCCAATCGTAATTTGGCAAAGGAAAAAGTTGTTCAGAATGACTTCGGGAGTCTCTCATAAATTTCTTAGAGTTTTACTCGACACCCCGTATAAGCGGGCGAAGTTTTAAGAATGTCGACGAATCGAAGGTCGTAGAGTCTCCTTGCAAGTGACCTTTTGTAGGTTTCTTGTTTTTTTTCTGTTTTGCAGATGATCGTGTTTCGACCTTGGACGTCCCAAGGTCGATACAATGTCCTTCCTCGGCTTCCACAGCCAGGTTGGACCGCGAATACATACTTCGCAGGTTTTGCAACAAACGTGAAAATCCGTCGGCCGCCGCGGGGCTTCTATTAAAAGTGCATGACGCCCTGTCCTCCGCCGCGGCTCGTCCACCCAATTGATAATGTATTTACAAAACGGTGTGCACGGCATCCAGTGACATCATGCATTGAAATAATATGCTTCTACGGGAACTTGGCAAGCGTCTGCCTTTTCTTTTCCATCGAGCCAACAACGACAAGAGAGTTTTCTTTCCGCCCGTCCCGCGATTCGATTACGAACCACCAAAATTGGTTCCTGGCTGTGTTGCAATCGAGCAGGCGATCCTCGAAGAATCCAAATTTTTCTGACTTATAGTCTGGCCAAAGAGACGCAAGAACAAATAGGAAAACTGGAAAAAAAATAGAAGAATTCAGGACAAAATTAAGAGGTCACACTTGAAAAATTGATAACGTTTTTAAAAGTGAAATAAACGATTTGAGTATTTTTCTTTAGATATTAGAAAGATTAGCTTACCGGATAATTTATGGAGGAATTAGTTAAAAATTACCAGCAGTCGAAATTGCGAGGGAGATAGTAATGATTTTTCACTGTTTTATCTGTGTCTATAATGAAAATTAAAATTACAGTAGAAAAGTTAAAAATAGTTATTGATATTATTGGTAAAAAGAAATACTAGCTTCTGTATGACTAGCATGTCATACAGTTATTAGACCACAGTTATTAAAATGCAGATTTTAACAACGCATGAATTTTAAATCTTAAAATTTAAAACAGCTGGAGGAATTAGAAGAATATAGAAATGTTGTCCACACTATTTTAAACTTATTGTGATTATTGGTAAAAAGAGGTACAAGCATCTGTGAGACTAGCATTTCCTGCGGTTGCAGCAGACCATTTTTATCTGCAAAAAGGACCACAGTGTCTTGATGGATGTCGATAATAAATTTTGTTGCAGCCGACTTACCAGAACCGAGAGGCCATCGAGGAGACAATCGGGAAAACCAGCGCCGGAGGGAAAACGCCCTCTCTAAACAACAACCTCTCAGAGCTGGACACTCTGCTCCAAGACCTCAGCAATGCTCATTACAACGCGCAGTATCAAGAAAGAGGTCAGCATCCTATTTTCGCGACTGGTGTAGCAACACCGATTCACCGTGTAGCTACGGTCCTCTCGTTCCGCCTACTATTTTCTGGATCACAAAGTGGTTATTCTCAACAGAAAACTATGCTCGACAAACCTATCAAAATCTATCCATTGCAATCTTAATTATACATAGAGAATGCTTCACACTAAACGTACCGAGCATTAAAATTGCCTAGTGTATACATTGTTTTATAAAAATGACTAGATATAATTTATCTAGAATTTTTTTACTTTTATTACAATATGTGATTGAATAAAGAAATTTATTGAATCGATTCTTATGAAGGCAATGATATTATTTCAATAATAATAAAATACAAAAATTTAAAAAGGCTCATTTGATCCACTGTGGTAGGTTTAGTGTTAAACAAAACTTTCATGACACAGGTTCTAACCTATCTTTTCCATAAGAATGATTTCCAATGAAATTCTCGAGTCCAGAGTTTCAAAAAGTGTTAGAAAAATATTTGCTGGATCTGAGGTTAGAACGCAAGTGCATTTATGGTTCCAGAGAACCGCGTGTCCTCCGGAATGAATGGAGACTCTAGTCCGATGCTTCGATCTCCCAGCAGCATGTCCGCTTCGAGGCCAACGGTGGACTCTTTGCTCGAGGAGTTGAGCACTGCGGTTCCGAATGGGTGAGAGAGCAACGCTTATCCAAAATTATTTGTCTCGACGTCCGCGTGTCGACTCTGATTCCATTATATGGTTTAGGCTCGACATTACAATCACCTGAAATATAATTATCATTTTCAACAGGAAATAATACTTTCTCAGATATTCGCGACAGAAGTTAAGAACGTTAAGACTTTACCTTCTCCCATCCCTTCTTTCTCCACGTGACATACGTCATTCTATTCGTTATCTTGTACAGAACGCGAAAAGTAATTGTCATTTCTTGTGGAAATTAATAGTTTCCGAGATATTCGCGAAAAGCTACTGCTACGTAGATCCTGCGTGTACACCTACGCGTCCGCGCCGCGTCGCTGCGTGTGTGCAGCATAGGCCCGCTCACTATTCCTGAGCACGGCGGTCCAGCGAGTAACTTATATAACGGGTGAACTCGTGAAAAAGGTATCTTCTGTATTGGTAAATGGTAAGAGTTCTCTATTTTCGATACAGAAGGCACCTTTTTCACAAGTTTCCCCATTATACGTAGTTGTCTACTGTCCGCGCACTGAGGAGTAGAAATGTAAGGTTATGCTGCGCAGAAGCAGCTGCGCGCCGGCACAGGCGTGAATGTATGTACGTAGGATCCATGCAGCAGTTTTTCGCGAATATCTCTGAAGCTGTTAATTTTTACTAAAAATGACAATTACATTTCGTGTTCTATACAACAACATGAATAGAATGGCGTATGACACGTGGCGAATGGAGGGATGGGAGAAGGTAAAATCTTAATATTTTTAACAGTATTTTTCTCGTCCATTCCCGCCAAAAATAATAGTTACTTTTCGTGTTCGGTATATATGAAATAAGTAGAATAACGCGTGTCACATGTCGAAAGGACTTTTCATTGTCTTGATATTCCCATCAGAGATTACTCTACCGACGGAAGAGTGAAGGTTACCATTCAGGAGACGTCCACCGAGATCCAACCTGTCTACGATGGCTACACTTCGCGCCATGGCTCGTTGAATCGGTCCGAGGTGCAAAGAGGATACACGAATGGTCACACAGCTAGCAATGCTACCAAGGAGCTCGACGATCTTATGGCTTCCTTGTCCGATTTCAAGGTAGAATTTACTTGGGGGGAAAAGTGTAGGAAATTTCCTGAAGGATTTATTTTTGGGACACTGGGTACGTGACAGTGTCTGACCACTTCTAACCACTTGTAAGCACTTGCGAATACTTGTTGCCATTGGCGATTAATTGCATAGTTCGACAGCAGTGTTTCGATAAAAAGCAACAGATTCTTGTAGTGTACTTAACTTTGGGAATTTTTTAGAAGTGGTCCAAACTTATGGCATCCTTTCTCAATTATATATTGTTGCCTCTGATGTAGAGTATTATCTCACTGCCTATTAGTAATTGTAAAAGGACTAAAACATAGTTTACCATTACTTATATTGAAAGGGTGAATACCATTCTCTAACTTGAAAGTGGCAAACTGTATTTGGTTCCTTAGAAGTGGTCTGAACTTATGGCATCCTCTCTCAATTATTCTATATCGTTGCCTCCGATATGGAGTATCATCTCACTGCCTATTAGAAATTTTAAGAGTGCTAAAAAATAGTTTACCATTATTTATATTGTAAGGGTAAAAATGGTCCCTCTATCTCATTTTCATTGTAACCGTTCTCCACTATTGAATGCCTTCCAATATCATAGCCGTATAAACAAACCTTTTAAAAACTGCCTAACATAACATTTGTTTAAAAATACATTTTACACATCCCCAACATTGAGTTCAGCTTCCCTGAATATGAATGACGGTCCTCGAAACGAATCTGTTTCCGCCTGAATTTCGCAAAGTCGATAGAGGGTGGGCAGAGTTGAACTTGTCTAAACCACCCCCGAGTATTATAATCGTGAATTACGCGATTGTTGGTGCCGGTTAATTGGCCACGGGTGCAATAAGCTTTTGTAGTGTTTGCTTACTATTAAAAGTCACTACAGAATGAGAAAACAGCCGCGTGAAAACTACTCCTGCCCATTCTTGGCTCCCTAGGTTACCAAAATAGCTTCCATTCCACGATCTACCACCAGTCGCGGGTCCGGCCGTCATAGTCTGCTCCTCCTCCTCTCCTTCGGCTTGTCTCCTTTTCCTCTCTGCCGATTTTCCCGTTGGCCCCTCGAAGATGGAACAGCAGAGGGAGGGCAAATATTGGAGGTGGGGGTCAATACTGATCCACGAAATCTCTCAAAGCTTGAAAGCCAGTCTGCAAGCTCGCCTGTGCCAATCGACATCGGTAGACTCGCGGCTACCCTTTGAGACTCTTCGTTTATCGGTACCTTGACATTTTCCCTCGACCCCTATACTAATCAGAGATTCAACACATTCAAGACATTCATCACCGACCACCATACGGTTCTCACTGTACCACTCTGTCGGCTCCAGTTCATTTTGAGTCATTTTCCCCATCGTTTCGCAAGTTACCTTCATCAGAAGTTGGGAGACACGTTGCTACTGATATCTGTTTCTAGGAGCTCTGCTAGTGGAGCTTGATCATGTTCTGGTCCACTGCTCGCCAAGAGAGGGGACTTTTGGAAACTGGAACTATAGCTTACATTAACAGAGCTCTGTGAAACACTCATCGGCATCAGTGAGGATTCTATAGTGCTTCTCTAATAGATTAAAGCTAGCTTGTGTTCCAGTTCATCGCTGACCAACCACAAGAGAGGCTTGCGAAGAAACTGGGAGCTAGTTTCACTGTATTAGCAGAGCACCACAGGACTTGTATCAGCATCAGGATATATTTTATAGTGTTCCGCTAATAAAGTGGAACTAGCTCATGTTCCAATTCATCATTCGTCAATCAAAGAAGGGAGTCTTTGAAACTGAAACACATGAACTAGCTTCACTATATTAGCAGAGCTCTATAAGACACTTGGAAGTATCAGTGAAGACTTTGTAATGCTCTGCTAATATATTAAAATCAACTTGTGCTTCAGTTTGTCTCTCAAAAATCATAGAAGAGGTTTCCGAAGGAACCAGGAACTGGTTTCATTTAATTAGCAGAGCACCGCAAGACTGTAGTGCTCTACTATTAAAGGGGAACTAGCTCACATTCTGCTTTATTACTTTGCAATAAAAAAAGACGCTTCTTGTGCCTGGAACATGAGGTACCATCACTGTGCAAGCAGATGTTCGCAAGCTGCAGGCCACCGTCAATGTGTACCTTCTACTGCTCTACTAATACTGTGAAGCTGCTAGCTCATGCTCTAATTTATTGCTCCCTAACAAAACGAGGAAGTTTCTGAATCTGGAACATGAGCGAATTCCTCTGCTTTAGCAGCACGTGATATATCAGCTTCCAACTCCTAGTGAAGCAAATTACAATGTCTAGGAGGCATTAGAAAATTTCCCCAAAAACTTCTCTACGACAAAACCTTTATACTAACAGTCCAACTCCTTAAACGTGTTCACATTTGTTGTTATACATTCTCAATTGTTCGTTATACGTTCACAGATCAACAGCGGATCTCATCAGCACCAGACAGTGACCGACTCCCCATACGCAAAGCCGAACAAAGCGACCAAGAGCTCGCAGAGTCCGCTGCCACCCGAAGGCACGCAGACCAGGATCCACATCACCGAGACCCAGACCACCCATCACTATCAACAGCAACACGGAGAGCCTTATCCCCCACAGCCGGCTGCTCAGCACAAACAGAACCAGTTGGATTCTATGCTAGGAAACCTCCAAGCAGACATGAGTCGCCAAGGTGTCAACACTACTCAGAAAGGATGCTGCAGCGCCTGCGAGAAGCCTATCGTGGGACAAGTAAATAGCAAACCTCGAAGTGTCGAATGTATCTTGTTCAGGAGAAGGCTTACGTTGGATCTGTCTCTAGGTGATCACCGCTCTGGGGAAGACGTGGCATCCGGAGCATTTCACTTGTACTCATTGCAACCAGGAGCTGGGCACCAGAAACTTCTTTGAGAGAGAGGGACAGCCCTACTGCGAGTCCGATTATCATAATCTGTTCTCGCCTCGTTGCGCTTACTGCAACGGACCTATTCTGGATGTAAGAACCAGTTTGGCAAAGTGTTAACGCTAAATCTACAATATGCGGTCAGATAAACGTTTCCAGATTGTTTGTATCACGGTGGTTGAAATTTATAAAAATGTTTTCATGGAAAGTAATTGAATCGGGTATCTTTAGTGAAGTACATACTAATTCTTGTAACTTTCATGACCCGGTAGATTTAGCGTTGAGGAAACAAACATACAAGCGGCTCGAGTGTCCCCGAGGAAAGACAGGGTTAACCGAAATAGCCTGGTTTTCCAAAAGCGTAAACGCGTCCCCGATATCAGCCCGTCTTCCCACGACAGCCCGGTCACACGAAACTATTTTCAGAAATGCGTGACCGCTCTGGAGAAGACCTGGCACACGGAACACTTCTTCTGCGCCCAATGCGGCAAACAGTTCGGCGAGGAAGGGTTCCACGAGCGGGACGGGAAGCCATACTGCAGGGAGGACTACTTCGACATGTTCGCGCCTAAGTGCGGTGGCTGCAACCGCGCCATCATGGAGAACTACATCTCAGCGTTGAACAGCCAGTGGCATCCCGACTGTTTCGTCTGCAGGGTAGGTCTCCGGATCGAAAATACTACTTACTGATACCGTCTCCTTTAGTTACAGCTTTGGGATATCGCGCTGGAGTGCTTATGGGAAATATGGGATCTCTGGCAGGATGGTCCTCGCCGTTGAGGATTTTCCGGTGAAAGATTGCTCCAACAATGCACAATCACCAGCTGGATCTTTGAGCAAACTAAAAGAGATTGCAGAGGACAAACTTAACGCTTTGACTGTCATGTAATTGTTAATTATTCAAATTTCATTTCTCCAATGTTTCATGACAGTCAAAGTGTGTCAGTTGCGTCCACTAATTTTTGCCGTAAACGCGTAGAATCCGCTGATCCCGTTCAGAGGACGCTCACGCGTTTACGACAAAAATAGCTAGCTGCAATTTCAAACAATGCAAACATCAAAGGAGCCGAAATACTTTTGCTGGCAGTAACGAAAGGCGGAAAAACCTATGTTCCACCGGTAGCGCCTGTGCTCGATGACGAAAATTTGGATTCTCTCTAAAGACCCGCAGTCTGATTGCGAGGCAACGAAAGAGGCAACGGTCGATTAAGCTAGATAGCTGGGAGCAATCTTCTCGATAAACCTGAAAGCCGCAACGACGAGGACACCAGACGGGCACCGCAGACTCACGTGTCCTGTGAACGTTGCAGGATTGCAAGAAACCGGTGTCCGGCAAGTCGTTTTACGCGATGGAGGGCAAACCAGTTTGCCCGAAGTGCGTGGGCGTCGACGACGAAGAAGAAGAGGAGGAGGAGGAAGCATAACGGAGTCTCCCGGCCCGGTGTCTTATGTTTCTCCGTTTCTTATGTGAAATGCCCTACTGTCCCCCCAACCCTCGGAGTCCCCCGTTTATGGTGCTACGTTGCTCCACGAATGCGGAGCCCGGCATGTGTCCCCGTCCCTGAAATTTCTTCAACAGGTTGTTTAGGCGAATCCAAAGCGGAGAGGAACCGCGGCGTCGTCGTCACCATCGTCGTCGTCGTCGTCGTCGTCGTTCAATTCCGCTTCGAAATTCTCATGGATCGCATATGTCAATAATGCCTACGCGCACGCATTGTCGCGTGCACATACACACACACACACACACACGCACACGCACGGAATCAATCTGTACAGAACACGCACACGCATAGACCTAGACCATCGGCGCGTTAGGGCATCGTCGAGGATCTTATAGTATTTCCGCCGGGACTCGCACGGATGATTGTTAACGAGGTTCAATATCGCATATATATTTTTTTCTAGTCTTTAGAGGATCGATGTTAATGAATCGCGGGAGCTACGATAGCAGTTTCTAGTATTGTATGACGAATAAAAAAATAAACTGAAAAGAAATAAAAACAAAAAAAAAAATAAAACAAAAACACACACAACACAAAAGGAGATGCGCACGGCGGCGGCGGCGGCTGCACAACGTGTCCGCCTGCGTGTCTTCTTCTTCTTGGTTGAGCTGTGGCGAGACGCGCCGGCTCGTTTTATGGTTGTCCGTGATGAAAGAAGTACTCGGAATTGCTATCGCTACGCTAAGGTCGATTTTACGCGAATATTTCATTTATATCGTTACCCTATGCGTGTGTATTCTGTGTGCCTGTACGTATGCGTAGTATTGACCCGTAGAGCCTATGCGCGGAGAGTTCTGGCGGTCCTGTGTCATTGATCACCAGCAATGTTTATGTTTCCATTGTTTATGTTTTGTGTGTGTTTCACTGTCACGTTCAATGACACGTTTATTTCTGACCCGACCAACGAGGCTCACGCACGAATTTTTGTTTGGTCCGCAGGACTGCAGACAAAAGTTCCAAGGAGGCTCGTTCTTCGACCACGAAGGCCTACCCTACTGCGAGACACACTATCATGCCAAGAGAGGGTCCCTGTGCGCGGGATGTCACAAACCTATCACAGGTTTCTTGATTATTCATTTTCTTTTTTCTTTATACGAACTTCTATGTCTCTCTCAATTAACTTTTTTTCTTTTTTTCTTATGGGCTCTAACGTCTCTTTCACTTGATTATTTTTTTTTTTTTCTTATGAGCTCCAACGTGTCTCAATTTATCTTTTGTTTTATGAACTCTGATGGAGCGGCACTAATGAACGTTATTGTTTCAGGTCGTTGCATAACGGCGATGTTCCGGAAGTTCCATCCGCAGCACTTTGTCTGCGCGTTTTGTCTGAAACAGTTGAACAAAGGTACCTTCAAAGAACAAAACGACAAGCCGTACTGCCACGGGTGTTTCGACAAGTTGTTCGGCTAAGACTACATTAGTAAAGAAAAAGTATTGATAATTGTAACATATAACGGATAAAACGAGAGACAAAACCAGTGGAACTGTTTCGCTCGGTACTATATTTACAAATGTTACGTACTTTCCGTACGCGTTACACGTGTTCACGCGCATTAGAGAAAGAGAGAGAGCGAGAGAGAGAGAAAGAGAGAGAGAGAATGCAATCGCTTTAGTCGTTTTTAAGGAACAATTACAATGTACTTTTATGAATTAATACGCTTGTCGTCGCGAGACACGAAACAGTCCGTTGAAGAGATTTTCTTCAGGAAGTAGCGACGTTCAACATGGTGCAACCTATGCAGAGATGGGATCAAGTATAAATACATTCTTATCCACTTTTTTCAAAACTGCACCAAAGAATTTGAACTTTTTGAAATGCTAAAAGAGCTAGTTCATATAGCAAGTGTATTAATCAAACCTTTTTCTGCTTTTTAATAGTAATCGAATTACTTGGATGTTGGTAAGCGCATATTGAACTTGATTCCATCCCTGAACCCCTATGCAAGTTAAACATACAAACGTATCGTTCATTTCGCACTTATCGCGAACGATAAGGTATTAAGGTATCTCACAGTCATCGTTATACTTCCATAGTCCTTGATAAGGGCTCGTTGCTAATATTTTTAGGAGCATTTTATATCAGGTACTTTACATTGACCGTATTGTCTAAGGATTAATAAAGGGTGCTAATTAGTAGCTTGTTTTTTTACTAATAACGTGTCCGTTGAACGCAGAGGTTACCAATAATGGGAAATTCTTTGACCGCGTTCGAATGTAACTCGGATTCCGAAATTTTTCACGTGTGAGTTTACACCTTCAGAGCTAATTAGTTAATCAACTTACGTTGGCGTAGACGGTCACTTTTCAAGTAATAGAAAGTCGACCGAGATACATTGATATTATTAACTTCTAACGAGCTGTCCCAATTTCTGTTTCGTAATATATATGGTGACCCTAGCTAAGTAATGCATCGATACACGAACTATCTACATTAGGAATCAGGATGGTCGATAACTGCAGCACTTCTCTTGAATGCACTTTTGTATAGCGATAATTAACGATTCACAATGGGAACTAGTTTTACTCGAAGCTGAACGACCTTCAATGATCCCATTTTATATGATTTTGTTCTTCGTTTTATGCGTAAGAAACTGGTGCAATTCATGTACTCACTTTTTGAAAATGTCTTTGGACCAATTTAAATGATAAATTGAATCTATCCATTTATCAGGTAAAATGAAAGAATATAGTTTCTGTCCTGCTTCCCCTATTCGTCACGTATAAAAATGTTGAAAAAAATTGAACAGATGTCAAACACCCGGATACAAATTCCATAATTATTTCAAATTTTTAAGATTAAAATTATGGTTGTAAAAAAACGAAAACCTTGGAAAAACTGGAGAATGCAGATTTTGCACTTCGGTTTAAGGAAGAAATTGTTTACACTTTTGCAAGATCAGTGTGTAGGTATTTTTCATGAATTTTTTCAGATTTTTTTAATGATCTACTTTGTGTAGAAAAAAATCAAATTGGTTCAAGGTCATTTTGATAATCTTATGCGACTGTATCCTTGAATAATGTAAACAATATTTTAAATAACCATATGGCAATTAATAGTGCAGCTAAAAAAGCATAGTAATAAAGCAAGAAACATAATATGAATACCGGGGCAGCCCGCGTATGCAATCGCTATTGCGACACACTGTAACAGTCAATATCTCAATGCTATGTTTCCGTGTTGCTTGCACCAAGATTATCGCCGACGCTGCATTGCATAACGATAATAATAGTGGTTCGCAATAATTAAAAGGCAAAACATATTCGACTGATAAGACAAAAAATGAAACGCAAGTGTTTCGGCTTTAGATCCTTTTATTCGACATACTGTTGCACAGCAGTACACCACTTGTTACCTCGCTAGTAAACATCTAATATATATATATATCATATATACATTAACAATCGACCATTAAAGGTGAAAGTGTTCTTCACATTTTCTACGACTCCGTAAAACTGGGTGTTTCCCATCTCTCTCACAGAAGAAACTTAATATCATCATAATAATTACATCGATATGCAAATATTATAAAAATCGTACGAATACGTATATTACCACGTAAACATAAATAACCGTTTGTACGTTCGAGATTACTCGGACCGTATTTTAGAGAATGTGTTCAGTTGTATCGTGTTACAAAAATGTCGTGCTGATTACGATTTTCTACCGAGTTTAATGTAGAAAAAGACGAGATAGAGATATTATATACACATATAATACGTATACAAATCTCCAAATAAAAATTGTCAATTAAAAAAAAAAGTAACTGGTATTCTTTACGGGTGTACGAGGATCTCGGCAAGATCATTTTTCAATCATTTTTCGGAAGGGCGGGTTCCGAAGCCAATTCGGAAAAACCAGGATTCCTAATAATTTAAAAAAATTCGAGACTATATAGGTTAGGTCGTGTATTCAAGAACATCTCGATATCGGCCTTAGACTGCGGTTGCAAATTTAATTTGCAAAGTACCCGTGATCACGATATCACATTAAATAAAACTGAACCAAAATGTGCGCATTCTCGAAATTCTTTAAAGATGCAATTTTTTAAAAATCCTGGGATTTCCAAAGATTTGAACGCTACAAAACTGGACCAAATATATCAGAGTTCTCCAAATTCTTGAAAGATCCTTAAAGGTCCCAGAACAATTTCGCATTCCCAGCATAACTTTTACGGTCCGATCTCGCCCGAATTCCGAACGCCGAACTTTCCCGACGATATTCTCGCAGACCCCCTAGTATTCTAGTCATCCGTAAGCTCTGATTACGCGTATCACAGACTGGGCAAAGACGGTGGAACATTCGCCGTCTTGTTGATGCGCCGAAAGTGTCAGGCCAGCGTAGGGAACAGCTCTGAGAAGCTCTCGTGCCAGAGATCGGCCAGAGCCAAGCTGCTCTTCTCGTTCCTGACGTCGGGCGGTGGGGAATCGTGGGACTCGTATCCGCAATCGGACGCGCTGGAGCCCAGTTTCGTTTGCGTGAAACCCGAGTCCGTGTCTTCGGAATGTATGCTAGACGGCGACAATGTAGCCGTGCACGTGTACGTCGGTGAAAACTGATTATTTGAATAATAACAGTTCGGTGTGAAATACGCGGAGTCCTCGGCCGAGCAGGCGCCGTCTGTGCTCACTTCTTGGACACATTCTTGAATACCGACGCCGTTCTCTTCACCGGGGTAAATGATCGTGATCGAGTTCGTAGTCTCGTCGTAGGTACCGTAAACCGTGTCCAAGTCGTGCGTCTCGACTTCTTCTTGCTTGACCTCGACCTCCGACTTGATCGACGTTGGTGTGGTAGTAGCGACGTTGGTACGGGTACAAGGTGTGCTGCTGCTGTTTGCTGTGCTGCTGACAACAGGATGCCATGGTGGGTAGCCGTTGCTCAAGCCTCCACAGGCTTGATCGGCTTCCACATTTTCTGGTGTCGGCCCCACCACTCCCTCTGGATGACCACGTTTTTTAACCGTACCTTCCTTGAGTAACACCTACGCAAGATGCAACAGATACCCCATCAATGAAGGGAAGACTGAGACGCCAGTGACCAATATATATTTAGGAACGAATGAATTGTTTTCAGGTTTCGAACCAATTGTAACCGAAACTCGAGCAGTTAAGAATTATAGATACCTCTTCTAGCGGATCTAGTAGGTCTCCTTCGAACAGTTCATTCATTACTATAGCATATATGGATTGTCGTATCATTTAAGAATGTTTTAGATCAAGATTAAGGTATTGTAATACTCACTTGTTCATTTGTTTTACGAGGATTTGTTTCCACTTCAACGGTAACCTCTCGCAAAAGACTTTCTGCAAGTTCTTCAAGTCGCTCGATGTAGTCATCTCCTTGGAGGTCACCAAACAGTTCTTCAAGAGGAGGTAAATGGTTACTATCTTCAGAAGGATTGCTGCTCCGGGTGTTAGGGTCAGAGACGGTGCTAGCTGTGTTGCTCCACCCTGCTGCAGAGGGTAATTGGGGGACACTGTAGATCCCAGCGAGGACACACCACAGCCAACACGGCCTTGACACAACGAGCAGAACAGCTCTTCTCTACTCTTCAAGTCTTTCTCCTTCCTCAAGCGTTTTGTTTCAGTGACCAACAAATCGTTTTGCGACCTTAACATCGTGCATTCTTGCGTCAGCAATTCATTCTGTTCCCTCAATGTTTTCACGGTATCTTCGAGTTCGTCCAATTTCGCCTTTTTGCGGTCGCGAGAGGTTTGAGCCGCCACTCTATTTTTTAATTTCCTGAAAATGATCGAACATTACAATATTTAAATATCGAAACATTTTGTCTAATGAAAATGTTAAGATAATAGTTTAATCATTTTTATCCTAACATAAAAGAAAAATATACGAAATAAAACGAGCGTTTCGTAATCGATTTCAAACGAAATGAGCGGGAGTTTTAAATGGGTGTTTCTAAAAGTTTGGAAGTTCCCAATTATTGTTTTACAGACACTAAAAATGAAAAGCGAATAAAATACAAAAGATACATTAAACAGACATTAAAACAAACAAATTATTTACAGTATTTTCGAAAACAGAACGAAAATGTAAAAAAAAAAACAAAATGCGAGAACGCGGGAGTTTAAAGCGGATAGCTTGAAACCATGAAAACAAACGAATTGTTCGCAGAAAATCAAAAGATAAACAAAATACAAATGCACTAATTGTCCACAAAATCTATTTCCCGATTAATTAACACTAAACCTATCACAATCGGTCAGGTGACATATCTCAGACTGTTTACATCACACTTATTAGACTTATCAAATTTCCTTCGCAGGAGTCGATTCAACGGATCCCGTTTATTCAATCATAAACCGTAATAAAAATCACACAAACTCCAAAAAAAATTAATAACTTTAAAATTAAATATCTCTAGATTTTAAATTCCAGAGATATTTACTCTTATTCTAGAAAATCATAAATTACAAAAATGTATTGGATCGTCTAAAAAGTTCGTGTCGATTTTAACGTAAGATTGAAACGCAACGCATTTAAGATTGAAACGCAACACATAAATTATATATATTAAAACTAAAAATAAATCGAACTTTCCGGACAACCCGATAAAAATCACTGCAACCATAGAATAAATCGTCGTGCGAATGATTAAAAACTCCGTCAACTGGGATCCCGAGAGGTGAACAGAACATACTTCCTCTGTAGCTTCTCCTCCCACGTCAAATGATCCAACCGTCGCTTCTTCCCGCGAACGCAGGTGTCGGCCTTGAACATCGCGGCGTCGTCCTGCGTGCTGTCGTGTTTCGCGAATCTCTTGGGATCCATCTTCTCGGACAGCAGGGAGGTGAAGTTGAATTTAGCGACGGGTTTCTGCAGTTCGTCACCTGGAATGATTCCGGCCGCCTTCGGCAGGCCTTTAGGCAACGTGATGATGACGCTCTTCAGTACGCTCATAATCTGCCATTCGACGTTGCCCGGCGGACTTGTGCCCACTGCTTTGCCGTTGATTTAGAACTTGATCTTCCCGAGCGGGTGTTTACTGCGCCCGTTCTCGTGGACCGTCGGAAGGCTACTGATCCGACACATGCTCCCCGACGAGGGAATTTCCGTGATCAACGTACGCGTCCTTAGCTGATGCAATCGAACTGACTGGCTGCACCATTTGATCCGGCGAGGAACATCCTAGAATTACCGTCGCGATGACGCTCGAGCGCGACTGGCGGAGACCAGCGATATTGCCCACGTGTCGTACCGTTATTGGCTGGCATTCGTTCACCGATTATTCCTCGTCTCCTACTACCAGTCGTGCCGTTGCCATACGCCAACTGACGTCACCGTGCATGGCACACGGTACACGGTACCGTCGAATCAGACTTGTTTCTCTTTTTCGTCGTTACAGCACCGGGTTACGCCTACGGTGACGTTGCCAGACCCATTGACTCACGACCGTCGCACGAAATTCTCTGATGGAAAACCGTCATACCGTTGCGTTCGTTTTCCACTTGGAAACCGGTGCGCATGTCACAGTCTTTACTTGTCAACCGATTGCAAGCTCGAGGATGTACATCGAACCACAAACGTATCGGTTTCAAACGAAGTGTTGACTTCTTTTCGGCAGATAAAAACCGGTTTCTCCAACATCGTATTTACGTACTTGTCGAGCAACGGCAGTAAATTAAGCGTTCGAGTATTTATTGGACTGTTCGGAAAGTTTGTGCCGATTTTCGACAGGTGGCGTAAAGACAGGTCTGAATATATATTAGAATTATTGAAAACAAATGACTGTGATATATTGTGACAGACGGTACTTCAGACGTATGCGAAACTAATTTGGGTATATACCAAAAGTCAATATATTTAACATTATTTCTCCTTTCACAGTTATCTTAATTGCAATAACGTTCCCACGGAAACTTTTTTTAATGAATGCAGCCTTATCATTATTGTAAAGCAGAGCGTACAAGTCCCGTTTAGTGGTGGTTCTAGGTGTTAATGTTTTCATTCCGGTAGCAAGGTGTGTAAGTATTCTGATTGTACATGTACAATTTAAAGGTTATACGTTAATGTTAACATTGGTCGCGTAGTATCTCGTGAAAACACCGACAATAGGAAGGTTATAGAACTATTCGAGAGGTGTAAGTTCTATGTAAACATTGCGTCAGTTGAACAGAATGTAAACAATAATTTAATCAGTTGATGATAGTGCACTCCCCGAGAGCGGTACTACGATCATTGAGTTGTAAAATGTGCCCACAAAAATAAACGGAAAAGAATGTTTACGACAGAGAATTAATTAATAATTAAAATTATATAATGAAGGCAAGTCATGTAGAGAAATTGCAACGTACGCTGTACGGTCACGCTTGTTAATTTCATGTTTTCATTTTATCCTATTGTTTGCAAAGTTTTCACTTATTGTGTAATTGCCGTAGTTGCAGGTTGTTGCCTTAGACAATAACGAAGATATTTACTTCGTTTTTATTTTTAATACTAATCTTAATCAGCAGAGATAAGTAGAGAGGTTCCCAACGGTCGGGTTTTGATGGATTTGCAGTATACGATCGGAGATTGCGTATCGCAGATAACAGTGCATGTTTTCTATAATTCTAATCACACTGTTGGGGACAGATAAGTTTGGATAAAGGCAGATAAAGAGGTTTGTTGGACGGTGCGTTTGCAGTATTGTGATAATGAACAAAGGAGGGAATTATTAGGTTGTTCGGAAAGTAATTTCGTTTTTTTCTTTATGAAAATGAAAGACGATTTTCTTATAGTGAATAAAAATTTTATTGAAAATAAAAACAAACCTTTTCAATAAAAAGGTTGGTTTCAAATTTCAATAAAAGATATCAATAAAATGAAACCTCGCACTTATCGTGTACAAATATGAATCGAAATTCTCGATCACTTGAGGAGTGTACCTCGCGATAGTGATAACATTGTGTCAGTTATCTTGTAGTTATTCGAGCAGTTAGAACATCTTTGTGGTACATCGTTTGAAACCCTAGGTGGTGGCATTTAACGCGACATCTATTTACCTGGCACAACATTACACAATTACGATAAGGAAGAAAGTTTTTTTTAGGAGGCGCCATCCGTGGTGAAACGCGTAAATTTTTAGTCGATATGTTTCAATCAGCTTCCGCTAGATGACAGAACTGACTATATTTTTGTGGTGGAACTATCTCGTGTACTTGCCAACAGATGGACATTTGGGTGCCCTTTCTCGCTGCTATCTGAACCGTCACCGATTGGTATATATACATGCTGAAGGCAAGGCTTGTTAACTAACATAATTAATAAAATTATTATAATCTGTGAAAAGCGTCATTTTCCTCTAGTCTCATCAGGATCATTTTAACCTTATATATATATAAACACACAAATGCAATAAACCAGCATCCCAAAGATATTAAGTTACAGTATCTTAGAATGTAAGCGCAGTTACATTCTACACACACAATCGAATCGTCATACATTTATTTATTTTTTATAACCTTAATGTAATTATGGGCCTTACATTAAAATGTTTATTTAAAAAAAGGCAGGGTCTGCTGGGCAGCTTAACTGACGAGTTAAGTTAAGAAAAGCCTGTTCATCGAAATATAAAAAAAAAATAAAAGTAGTACATTTTGGGTCTGCTGTACAATTTACCAAATTTGTATATTTTTATAAATATTTTTCAGTTCCCTTGGGGATCACAACGGACACAGCAGAGTTTACAGATTCGTCAACTGTTCCCCTCCATGGAAATCTTTAGTAGAAGCTGAAAGATTTATGCGTGTTTTGAAGGGGAACCAGAATAGACCGACATGTACCCCCTTCCAAATTTTTCCCCTTCCACCATAGAATGTGCCTTGAGTAGTATGCCGTGTCAATGACATATGCCTCATACAGAGAATCGCGAGAGGGGAATTTTATGGTGGAGGGGGAAACGTAAACACTGTGCTCTGCAGTGGGGAGATTCGACTTTTTGAAAATTGATTCCTTGGTCAGGCAGATAAATTGTTTTACATTCACTTTTTGAATCGGGAAAAGAGTTGTGGGATTTTAATCCTAATTTACAGAATCGTTATCGCTACACAGGTTCGATCGCGAACGCGCTCGAGGTTTTCCCGCCAAAACTGCGAACACCTCAGTCGCACACGCGATTTCAAAACCGTTGCTCGGCCTATCGTCGCTTGCCGTGACTTCAAACTTGGCTTCAAGCGTCAAACAAATACAACTTAATAAATAATGCATTAACCTATTTGTTACAGTTGCAATTTTCATAAATATATAGAATAATACACGGCGACTTCTTTTTCTCCTCCGACGCTTCAGCTTCAGGGTGCACCGGGATTTCTGAAAAGAATCATGGCTTCAAGACAATTTTATCTGAAGCTGGGTCTACAAGAATATATCGTTTATGGTTTTCCCTTCGACCCACATTTAGGGTCCCATGAAGACAGCGCCTAAACCGTAGACCATACATATTTGTAGATATGCACAGGAACCTATAAAGCCAAAATAACCCAGAAAACTGTGCGCCATTATCATCGCAATTTAAAAACATTACTAATCCAATTTCCATAAATACATAAAATATCATGCGGGGGTGACTCGAACCCTTCAACTCCAGGATACACCAGTAACTTTTCAACAAACTATATCATTTATCCCGGAAGTCCTGCAGATGCCTTAATCTCGCCACCAAGACAATTTTATCTGAAGCTGGGTCTACAAGTATATATCGTCTATGGTTTTCCCTTCGACCTACATTTAGGGTCCCATGAAGACAGTGCCTAAACCGTAGACCATACATACTTGTAGATATGCACAGGAACCTGTAAAGCCAAAATAACCCAGAAAACATTGCGTCATTAAGATCGCAAGCTGGTCCAGCGTATTTAAAAGCATTACTACTTAATAATAACTAATAAAAGTAACATACATATTACGTTTACAATTTCCATAAATGTATAAAATAACATGGGGGGGGGGGTTGACTCGAACCCTCCAACTCGAGGGTGCACCGGGAACTTTTCAACGAACTATATATCATTTATCCCGGAATTCGTGCAGCTGCTTTAATCTCGGGCACGAAGACAATTTTACCTGAAGCCGGGTCTACAAGTATATATGGTCTAAGGCCTAAACCGTCCGCTTGATCGACCACCACGCGGCGGCGCTTCTCGGTGTAGCCCTCGTGATGGTTTTCGTGCGAGAAAGAGGGCGTTGCGAAAATGTCCGTGGCCGACACGAGGGTTCGAGCGAAGCAGAGGCCTCAGTCGCAGCTCGGCAGTGCACACGGGACAATCGGGTTACGTTCTCGACGAATCCGAGATAGAGTGTGTGTGCGCCCTACCCAGAATACGTGTAGATACATCGGGCTTGTATATCCCCGTAGTGTGGCCCCATAGGCGCAGGCTCCTCTCTCCCTCGCGTGTTGTGCCCCCTCTGTGTGTGCGCGCGTGTCTCTGCTATACTACCGTATATCTACCGTAGGATAGATATACGCGTATATACATGTACGTACGCATGTAGAAGTACGCGTAACCGATACACCGCCCGCCGGAACGGAGTTGACACACACGCGCAGCAATGGCGTACCCCTCCGAGAGAGTCTGAACGTGTCCTCCTCGCTTGAATTATCCTTTTGTGCGGGGCCTGTGTGTGCGGTTAGATTGTGTGCAACTCTCTTGGAGAAGAGAAGGAGGATATAATATATCGTCGAGGCAAAGAGAAATAGTCGAGAGTCACAGAGAGACAGAGAAAGAAAGAGAGAGAAAGAGAGCAGCAGCAGCAGCAGCAATTCTCTTCTGGTCAAAGGAAAAGCGTACGCCGACGACGGTGGATACGCGAGGAGTTACATTGGCGTAGCCACGCAGGGTGTCCGGTGACAGACACACGCACACGCGCGCATCTTAGGACACACACGGGGCTGCCAGAAACGCGAGCCTAACCCAGCGCACGGCGTTTACGCCCAGGCTCGGGAAGAGGCCCGACCATTGGCCGACGTGTATAACGCACGCCGACGAGTCGTCGTTGTCGTTGTCGTTATTGTCATTGTCCGTCGACGTGGTCGTCGTCGCCGTCGTCGTTCTCGTCGGTTCCCCGGTTTCTCGATTCCCACGGCGGTCCGTTTTCCCGTGCGGAACGGCCGAGAGCGGGTTCGTCGAAGGGCTTCCTCGCCACGAGATAATATCCTGAGGCGAGAGAGAGAGCGACGCGATGCACGGCTATTGCCGTCGGAAAGATTCGTGCGGAGGGATCGTCGTGACAAAGTGAAATGTGAGATCGCGCGTCCGGGGGTAGGGTTTCGGACGAGACACCGGAGAGCCGAATTAATAATCGCCCGAGATAGAGAGAGAGAGGGGGGAGAGAGAGAGTGAGAGAGAGCGAAAGAGGTGTGCGACAGGAGTAAAAAAAAAAAAATTGCAAGGAAAGCCGGGTCCCTTAATTTCGATTCAAACCCCAATTGAACCCCTTAACTCCGGAGTACCGTAGACGGGGGTTTCCTCGGAGTTGGATATAAAATTGATTTGGTCCAACCCTTGGATATTCGACGAACCCTCTCCTCTCTCTCGCGACGACACCGTTCTTCCTGTGCTCCTGTCCAAATTGTACGAAACCAAGAGAGAGAGAGAGAGAGAAATAGGGAGAGATAGAGATAGAGCGAACGAGCCCTTAGCCAAACCGCGAGCGAGCCGCCCAGAGAAGTAGTGTGCCATTTTCTTTTTGGGGCCGTGGTGCTCGCCGTCGAATGCCAGTATTATTCGCGAGAGAACCTCGCGACACGGAAACGAGAACGAAGAAGAAGTTGAACGTCGTAGGACGAGGGTGCGAGAACATCGGCGAGAAGAAAGAAAGGGTGTGAAAGAGGGGAGACGACGACTCGAGAGAGAGAGATTGCCGGTGGATCGCGAGCACGCGTGTCAATCGGCGCCCCCCACGCCCTCCCCCGCCCCTCCATCGAGAGGATCCCCGAGACCAACGCTGGGCGAGACGGGGAACTGGTGGTCATTGTCATCGGGGAGAATAATCGCGAGGATCCAACGAGATGAGGGCCTAGCGTCCGAGGTGGATCGTTGGTCAGCGGGAGCGCAAGAAGGGACGGTTCGCCGGCGGAAGCCTGGATAGTAGGAGGTTTCCAACATGGCCGCCGCCTGCTACGAGAAGGAAGTGGTGGTAGGTGCCGCTATGCACGGACACGGTCATCACCATCACCACCACCATCATCACCACCATCACCATCACCACCACGGGGGGACGGCTGGCCAGCAGACCGGTCAACAGCCACCGCCGCCGCCGTCGTCGACGCAGCCGCCGCCACCTCCGCAACAGCAGCAGCAACAACAACAACAACAACAACAACAGCAGCAGCAGCAACAACAACAACAGCAGACGGTTTTGCCGGCAGCGTCGACCATCCTGGAGACAGCCACCGCCAGCTCGGCGACGGGCACGACGGGGAACACGACCGCTACCGCGACCGCCGCTGCAGTCGCTGCCGCCGCGGCCGCAGCCGTCGCGGTGACCACCTACAAAGACTACAAGGACTACTCGCAGCCGCTCCACGTGGACTGCAGCGTCGAGTACGAGCTGCCCAGCCAGGCGAAGCCGCCACCCGGCGGCGGCGAGCCCCTTCTTATGATACACCCCTGCTACTACCGGCGCGCCGAGCGCGAGAGGAGAAGTCCGTTCGTGAACAATCTACCGCCGCCGGCGAACGCACCCATATCCTCCTCGAGGAGGAGCAGCAGGAGAAGCGCGGCTGCGGCCGCGGCCGCGGCTGCCGCTGCGGCGGCCGGTGTCGTCGTCGCCACCGCGACAGTGTCCTCGTCCTCGACCGCGGCGGCCGTCGCGGCCGCTGCTGCTGCAGCGACGGAAGTTGCAGCCGCGTCGGTCACCACCTCGACCTCCGTGTCCTCGTCGAGTTCCGCCACGGCTGCTGTGTTGTCCGCCACCGCGGCTGTCGTCGCGACCACGAGCGACACCGCTGCTGCGAACCTCGTCTCCACGACCGGTCAGATGTCTGCTGCCATGGCCGCGTCTTATCGCGCTGCCCTCAACGCTGCTGCCACGCTGTCTCAACAACAACAACAACAGCAGCAGCAGCAGCAGCAACAACAACAGCAGCAAAGACGACATCATCCTCAACAACAACCTCAGCCACCGCCGCCGCCGTTGCCGCCACCGCAACAGCCGCCGCACCATCATCATCACCGCACCCTAGCCGGCCAACATCCTCACCACGGCCAGCAGCAATCGCAACAGCAGCAAGGAAGCACGCCGACAGCATCCGGCACCGAAATGATCTCGGCCGACGAGAAAGCAGTCATATCAGGTATTTATCAACACTACTTCCGCGCGATGCGCGCACACAATCATCAGCATCAGCAGCAACAGCTGCCGCAACACCAACCGCCGCAGCCGCAGCCGCATCGTACCAGCCAGCATCAGCTACATCATCAACCTACCCACCAAAGCGACCGAAGTTCCTCCTCCGCGTCCGTTACGCCGACGGCCGCCACCTCGCTCTCAGGCATACTACGGCAGAGCTACCAGCAGACCTACCAGTCGGCGAGCAGCAGTTGCTCGAGCGCGTCGGGCCATCTGCGAGTCGCTACCGCGTCCGCCGTTGTCGCCCATCATCCGTACAGGCGGCCGTCGGCGACGTTGCTGTCCCGCGCGGCCTCCCATCTCGGCCACCAGGTCTCCTCCTCGTCGTCGTCTTCCTCGGTCTCCTCGTCGTCCTCCTCGTCCACGTCCATCGGTGCTTCCAGCGGCGTCTCGTCCGGCGGCGTATCCAGCGTCTACGCGAGCACGATACACAGGCATCACGCCAGCTCGTTGCACGCCCTACAAGCAGCCGGGTTCTACGAGACGCCCGGCTATCATGCTCTCCTGCCGCAGAGTTAGGTGACCACCAGCCCGATACAGACCGACCCCGTTGCCGCCAGCCTTCATTTATTCACGTAATCCGGCTGCTCTCTCTCTCTCCTCTCTCTCTATCTGTATCTCACTGTCTCTCTCTCTCTCGCAGCCATTGTGCGACTTATCTCTTCCACTCGTTAAAGAGCATACGGGTTGGTCTAGTACACACCGCGACGGGATACATCTATCTCTGCGTACATACCTACCTACCTACCTACCTACCTACCTACCTAACCAACCCCTACCCGCCCATCTAGCAACGTGTGCGTACCGTATGTACGCGAACAGTACACTACCGGCCGAAAGTTCGGTGCTCGCTGCTCGAATCGACAAACTCCTCCGTCGCCTCTATTCGTTAACCCTGCCTCCAGATTGTGCCACAGCAACTTCACCAGGGGACGCGAAGCTTCCGGCAACGTCGAGACAGCAATGGTTTTCTTCTCGCCTAGTTAGAAACTTTATTTATTTCGTGTCCGGAAATGTCGATTCGGAGAGAGTTTGTAGGGTTCTTTGATTAGGGAAAAACGAAACGGTCGAATGCTGTACGATTTTAACACTTTGACTGGCAGGCTAGCGACCTCAAATGTACTGTAAAGTAATTTCATCGGTGAAAGGGAAAATTGAAAAGTGTGTAAGTGTACTACGATGCACCGAACACTTGTTCCAAAGCTTAAGTAGAGTTTGGCATGATGAATATTGTTAGGTGTAAGCATATTTGTTTTAGTCTGAATAGCGATTTCAATTGTTTTATATAGCCAGAGTAATTTATTTAATGAAAGGAGCATTGGAAAAATTTCAATGTACGATACCGAACACTCCTTCGATCTTGTTGCTCATGCCGAAGCCTGATAGATTTGGTACGATGGATAACATTAGCATGAAAGTTTGTATTTAGATCTGGACTAATGGCGACTTCAATTGTTCTGTATAGTTAAAGTAATTTAAGTAACGAGAGGGACATTAGAAAGATGAAATGTATGATACCGAACACTCCTTCGATCTTGTTGCTCGTGCCGAAGCCTGAACAGATTTGGTAGGATGAATATATTAGCATAGAAATTACGTTTAAATACGGGCAAGTGGCGACTTGAAATGTTCCATAAAGTCAAAAGTAAATTTATTAATAAAAGGAAAATTGAAAGCTTGAAATGTATAATACAGACTACTCCTTCTACCTTCTTGCTTATTCCAAAGCGTAAACAGATTCGACACGATGAACGCGTTAGCATGAAAATTCATCTTTAAATCTAGGACAAACTATTCCGTACATGTGGGTGACTTAGCAGTCAAAGTGTTAACTTGCACTGTACAGAGATGTCTTGTCTCTGAGAATTTGTGGTTAGACTGGCAGAAAGAGTAGCACAGACTACTGATGACAGTACCTGTTGTATTCCTGAAAACAACTTATTGTGAACTATAACACAGCTCTTGATTGTTGGTCAATATACCCTTTTAGAGTTTCGTCTGTTACGTTATTAATTACAATCTCCACCGTTGTTTGTTAGTAAATGGTGCACCGTTTAAGACAGCTCGCATCGCGAATAACTTAGGTTGGTACTTCTGTCACCTCCCCTTGGCACGCGCTTTAACAGAAACGAATTAAAACTAAATTAAGATACCCGTTTTGAAAAGATTCTGAATTCAAATCAAAGAAACGCATGTAGAGTAGAAATGAGGGTTCTCAGGAAAGATATTTCAATCCCATTGGGTCAGTACAAAAACTGTGTTTTATGACATTCACAGGCCACCATCTCGTCTGCGGAAATTTATATCAATTGAACACCTCTTTTAAATGTTTCTCGGGTGAAACGATGCCTAAATTATCATTAACAATGGCGATGTCAATTAGGTAATAACAGTCTGGTTCTTTCAAAAATCATATCAAGGTATATGGCATTCTTAGCACTCCCGTGTCCAGTACTTATTGCGATACATCTCCTCTAACCTTAAAATTTAAGGAATTGTTAGCTAAATTAAATTGTAATTGTTTTTAAGATCTTGATTACCATAGGCAGTCAGTAAGGTTAAAATCATCGCACAATACACTGCAGTACATTCTTTGAAAACATAACCCCAAATTTAAGATAAATGCATAGATCTTGACTATAGGGGTGTTGAAACAATTGCTCGTTAAATATTCATTGTTTACATGACGATTAGGTAGAGGTGACCGCGATGACCTCTAGCCCTTACGCTTTCGTCCTCAGGTGCCATCAAACGAGTTTACCTTTCCTGTCGAGTTAAGTATGTCGGCATTACATTGTTCTCTATACGCTCTAGCATTTTGTGCCTGTCTTTTCCGTTTACTTCCTGCCTGCGCCTTGATTCTTCTGTGTTCAATCCGGGCAATCGGTTGAAGAAATTGCAACTGGAGTTTAGCCACTTTATTTATTCCAACGTTTTCGAAAATGGAATTCCAAAGCTCAGCAGACCTCCGGCCTGCAGGAGACGCATTCGTAAATCACACCCCCTCCGCGAAGGTCGTCGACCTCACCGATGAGCTGGAACTCACCTTGACACAGGAAGTTATCATTGCTGGTTTCGATCCATCCATCAGGAGAGAGAGACCCCATTCACTAACCCGCAAAGGCCGGGAGCATCAGCTTTTCTCCGGCATTTAAAGCCATAGAAATACTGTAGGCTACCTAACGACGCTCTAAACGTGCTAGAGGAGAAGAGCACGGCGGCTTGATCCGCAATTGCAGTCGCTGGTCTCTACGGCAAAGAGGTTTCGAGAAAACCTACAAGTCCAAGAGTGCGCCGTTTATTCACTAGAGCGGGAACGATCTTATATCTGTTCCGTGCATGCTCAAATGTGGCTGTGAAGCCCTCTTTGTTGATTCTGGGCTATATTCTACTCTACCGTGGACTTCCAGCTAGGCGTCATCTTCGGGAAGGCCGAGTCTACCAATTTTTTCCGTCGCTTAGACAATATGCATTAGGCTCTAGCCTGTCAGACAGAGATCTCCGGTCCTCCACTACCCTTATAGACCCAAGGAAGCCTCTGTCCTGCCCCAAGGGTTCCGGGGAATCCTCCCCCTTTCGGGTCTGCTAAACTGGGCACGTTTTGCTGCATCTAAGAAGCTGCGGTTGTTTCAGTGACGTAGCCAGGTAATCCGCGATTGCCCTAGGGAGCCTCCATTGTTCCCAATGATGATTTGGGTCCGAGATCTTGTCTGCTCGTTTTCTTCCTACATTGTGCGGAGTAGCGTTAGCTTCGACGTCGTGCCCTAATGACTCAGAAAGCCGTTGTGCGGTAACTTGTCGACTATCCTCATAGTTGGTGTTATATTTAACAATAATTCGTGGTGTGAAGCAATTTTTCTCTGCTGCAAATATCTTGATCGCGTTCCCGAACCTGCAAAAATGTCATCAACGTAAGAATTTTGCCGAACGACGCGTGCCCCTCGCGGAAAGCTATCTGCTTCGTCTGCTGCGAGCAAAAACTCGCAGCACAAGAAACAGAGCTGGGGCTCAGTACCATACGTCACTGTACCGAGCTGGTATTCGGCCATTTCTGAGCGAGATTCTCGCTATAAAATGCGCAGGCTGTCTCGGTTGGGCTTCCAAAAACGATCGTCCTCGGAATTGCATGAAATTGTCGGAATAGGTTCGTTTTTCTAATTTGTCACAATTAGAGATTTGTAACCGTGTCGGTTCTTGAAGCTCGGCGCACCACCGCGGCGTTCTAACCTATTAAAATTTCCAAATAGAATCTTAACGTACACAGTACAATAAAAGAGAATAATAATAATAATCACTACCGTATATTACGTGCAGCGGTGGTATTACGACCACATTCGCCTTATTTGCAACATAGGAAGGGGTATCTACTTTCCCTCTTGCTTCACTATAAACCTTTTTCCATTAATATTTTTCTCTGGGGGTGAAGCCATTTTCTCGTAGCCATTCCACCGTTGCTTCGCGGTCGCTCATCTTTCCTGCAAGAAAAACTAAACTCGCACAGCTCATTTTCATAGTGTAGAACTTTGAATCACTCTGCAATCGACAAAGCTAGTCGTTAAAAAGATTGAAGCCCAGTTTGTGACTTCAGCAGTTGGCTACGAACTGCGTCGGTAAAGTAGAACGTGAAATTAAAATAGTAAAAGAAGTTTCTTCGAGTCGGCAAAAATTCTTCTGTAAAATTACTATAGTTTAGCTAAGAAGTTTCATTCCAATTTCAAACAGTTCCGAGTATGGTTGTGTTCGGGGTGCCGTAGTTCATCATATTGTTTTTGTTGACGAGAGCTGCCAGCTTCGCAGCTCAAACGAGTCTGCAAATATTGAAGCTCGAGAACCTTCGGAAGATTGCGATCTGCGTGAACTAGCTGCTCGAATAACCCTATGGAACTAGGTCATTTCAACCAATCACCGTCGAAAGTCGGAAGTTCGATCTTTGACTGGCTAGGGCTGGACCGTCCAGCGATAACCGATGCCGATGCAGTTTGATCTAACGACGGCCGAAGCGCGCTGATCGCATCAGTCAAAATATTCATCTCCGACTATTTCCATCGATTGTCTGCAACGTACACGGATTGACATATCCTGCTGCGTCGTTAGCAAACGACTAGAGTCAAACTTTCTCTCCGGAAGAAAAGCTGCTAAGATTCCAAAATCCCGTTCGAGTGTTTTCAAGATGTTCTTCCTGTCCTCAGAATCCTACGACGTCTTTCATCCGGCTCGAATGACCATGTTCCAAGTAGTCGCCGACTCGCCGGCGTGTCGCGTTTCCTACAAATACATGTCCGGATTAACGCAAATCGTCGAGTTTGGTTAAATTTGAAATAAAAAGACACAAAATGCTAGAGAACGTTTAAGAGCTTTTACTATGCACACGAGTGTTTATTTAAATAAGCAAAATAAGGTTAGTTTGCGACAGTCGAAAACGGAAGCGCGAGAGGTCATCATAGTCGCTGTACCTGATCGCGTCGCTTGAACAACACGAGGATTGAACAGGTGTGAAATCGAGAAACAATTAGAGGACAGTAGGCTGAAAAAGTGAACCCCTTTCGCAGTGTGAATTATAATAATTTAAAAAAGTTTTGCTTGTTACAAGAGAGTCTATGTGTTACTGAAATCTCTGTACAGTGCATCGGCTAGGTGAATATTCTTCGAGCACATAACCTGAAATTTAAAATAAACGCATCAGTCGCGAGTGCAGAGAGGATTCATATTCGTTTCGAAGATCTCGGTGGAGGGTTTACATTGCTGTAACACGATCATGTGGAAACCCGCATCGTTCGAGAAGAATATAACCTCAAAATAAAAAGTCGAACCGTATTCCCCCGCGTTGAGATTTGCAAAATTGCTCTTTGGCTGTCCCCTCGCAGGGAAGGTACCGAGGTTAGGAGAGTTGTCTCTCGTCCCTGGGAAATCGAGAGGAGAGCGTTTCGAAACTTTTGGCCGGTATTGTATGCGCGTCGAGTTTCGCGTGTGCGTGTGAGTGGCCGTCGGTTGTTGTTGGCAGTGTGCGGGTGGCCGGACGGATGGACGGACGGACAGACGGGCAGAAAGCCGCAGGATAAACACACGGAACCCCTCGTGTGTGGACGCGGGCGAGACCCCTTGCACACGCACGTAACACGCGCATAGACTGGAATATACACACACACATACAGAGAAACACAGAGAATATAATACATAGGAGAGGGGCACACTGGCGCAGATACGCATCTCGTATCCAGGGACAGATGGAGGGAACGGGAGACTATGGAGAGAAACGTTGGTCGTCGGTTGTACGCATCGACCGATCCCTATCCACCTGCGATATTCTAGCCCCAGGTAGACAAATCCATTTGCTTAGGGCCCGCATTAACTTAACTTACGTTTCCCGGACGCGGTTGTCCTCGAAGCTCGCCAACGCAAACTTATCCGACGACGCGCTGTATACACACGTAAATGCGCACACACACGCGTGCATATTCGTGGATATACAGGGTGTCCGAGAAGGTTCCAGTACGCTTGAAAGAACAGATTCCCAAGATGATTCCAAGCAACATTTTCCTTTGCGAAAATGTCGCGCGTCCCTTCGTTTCCGAGTTATCAACGAGAAACACGGACCAATCAGAGCGCGGCGAGCGGCGCCGCTGATTGGTCCGCGTTTCCCCGTTAATAACTCAGAAACGAAGCGTGGAATCGCGAAACGACAAAGGAAAAAGTTACTTGGAATCGTCCCAGGAATTGCCTCTGGTTGTCGCGAAACTAAAACTTTCCAGAACACCCTGTATAGACGACTAGTTTTTATTTGTAATTTAATGAGTAGAAGCAGGAAATATGAGAAAGGAAAGAAGTGCCAACCGCCCCGAGCATTAGGGAATTTGTAGGTCGGACAATGTGTTTGTGTGAAGAACACACACAGATGTGCGTGTAGCGCTGTTTCGTGGTGTGGACGACCAATCGGACGGCTCGATCGCCGGACCGGTTATTACACGCGAAAATTTCAAGTTATCGTTTCTATCGTTGTTCCCAACGGTCGTGCCGGCGGTTCGATCTGATTCGACGATGTCGGTCGGACGTTTGTGCCACAAATTGTCGGTTAAAAAGTGAAGTAATCGTGTTCCTAACATTCGAGACGTACGGGGGTGCGCGATCGCGGCGGAATCTGTCACTTCGGAGAAGCCGGGCCTAGAACAACGAACGCTGTCATTCTTTGCGTCGACATAACCTCTTTCTGCCGCCCTCCCCTCGCCCATATACCGATCCCTTAGCATCCGAGAATACCGTCCGATGACAGATAGGATCCCTCCGAAGGAGACAACACTCCACCGAGTTTCCAGGCCTCCAACACACAGTTCGGAGACCGCCAAAGATACCATCGCGCAGGCGTAACCGACAACCATATTGCTGCGCGACTCCTTCGAGAAACCACGGGGGCCCCAGGCAATATAGATGTTCCACGGTTTTCCCGATTTAACGCTAAACTCGCTGGACCCGTCAAAACGATGAGTTTTTATATTTTTTTACTAGAATTTTATTAGAATTTGGTATGGTCTAATCGACGACACAGGTGGTTTTTAATCAGATCGCTTATAGGGGACCGTGCGAATGACAGTCATTCACATTCTTAAAGGTTAGGTGTCACCGACTCTACAGAACTAAACAGAAGTGGGGGATTAGAATTCTGCATAATTTTTAATTGCAAACTGTTGAGATCAACAAATATGTTTCCTGGGATAAATGTAAGAAATTATTTCCTGTGTAGAAAAATCGTACGCTGTTTCGTTTTCGAGTTATCAACGAAGACCCACAGGCCAATCAGAGCGCGGCAGGGACTGGCGCACGCCGAAGCGTCGTCGAACCTATACGCAGTCACATTGATTCGTTAATAACTCGAAAACGAAGCGTCCAATCGCGAAACGGCAAAGGAGAAAGTTAGTCAGAATCACGTGACCGAAACCAATTAGATACCACGAACCTATCAGCTGTAACACGTTTTGATTGGCTGATGTTTTTGATTAATAACTCGAAAACGAAGCGTCCGATCGCGAAACGGTAAAGGAAAAAGTTGCTCAGAATCGCGTTTGGGAATCCGTCGGCCGCAGCCCCGCGCGTTCTGATTGGCTCCCGTGTTTCTTCGTTGATAACTCGGAAACAGAGCGTCCAATCGCGAAACGGCAAAGGAGAAAGTTACTCAGAATCGAGTACTTGGACACATGGGCATCTCAATACGAGGCATGAGCAAAGGGAAATCACCTAACGTTACTATCGTCAAATGGTAGGCGACACGAAAAGTATCCTATCCGCTTCTTCTCGTATGTCCACAAGCCCTGCTGTCCTGACGAATGTTTGTTCTTCAACCTCTCCGTCGTCCCTCATCCCGAAAGTTTCGGCCACCCAGTGTCAGTGGGTACTTCAGCCGGGATAGAATCCACATTTCGTGGGCCTTTTTGCCCACACCATCGTTATCCGCCAGCGGTATTATTCTCAGCCTTGGATCGGCTAAACTGCATCCCTCCGCCCCTGCGGGGAGCCGCCCCCCGCGACGCGCCGCCCACTCGTACACCCCGAGACTGACAAAAGCAGCGTCATAATGCCAATCTCCGACGGTGTTCAGGTGAATGATGTGCGTTTACGCGGTTCTTTGGAGATTGTTCATGCGTATTCGAAATCCAGACGGTTGCACGAAGCCGGATTGTGCTCCGCAGTTCCTCATAGAGGTCTACTCTTACGGCGAGCGGCTGAGTCGGGTCGGGTCAGGTCGGTTCGGGCTTGACAATAGTATTTTTAGGTCGCCGGATCGATGGACCGGGGGGGTCGTTAACGAAACATATTACCGATATAGTATTAGTACCGTCGCGCGCGCGGTTCCCTTGCCTTGCGAGAATTCCATTAGCCGGCGCGCATATCGATATCATTCCGACGACGAGAGGAACGGACCCGGGTCTCAGATTCGGAACGGTGTGCCCCTCCCCCGCCCCTTCCGCCGCCGCTGTCCCCGCCCCTTCGGGTATGGAGAAATCCGATCGACAATCATCGCGGGATCGTCAAGTGCCAAAAATTCCCAGCCCCTTGCTTCGAGGAACACGTTGCAGCCAGAATAGGGGGCGAGGGGTGGGCCGGGACGGGGAGGAGGGGGTTCGTCCGAGGACACAGAGCGTGGTCGAACAAAGAATGGGAGGGGTGCTGCGCGCGAATGCCTCTTTCTTTCTTTCTTTCTTTCTTTCTTTCTTTCTCCTCTTTCTTCCTGGTTTTTCGTTTCGTATACAGGAAATGGCAGCGAGAGGATCGCGTTTTGCTATAATGCAATGCCCTCACACCGGTGCAAAATACCTGAAACTTTGCGAAAATTTCGAATATGTTTTTCATGTCGAAATTATGCCAACTCCGTGATTCGTTTATTACGATTTATTATGATTTTATAAACGGCCCCCACTCTCCTGCACTCCTCTATATAGACTGACAAGATCCATTGGTTGGACAATTAAGGGCGTCTTTGAATTAAAAGGTTGAAAATTAGGTGATCTTTTGGAAATTTTGTTCTTAATGAAATTGGCTTTTTGAAATATTTTTATATTATTCTTGAAATTTCGTTCGAGTCAATAATGAAGTTTTGGAATATCGTTTTGGGCGACGAGGCCTTGAATAAATTAGAATTCATCGGAATATAGGAATTTAATTTGTTTCTTTTTAATATTCATTGAAAATAAAATTCCAAATATGGACCACCGGCACTGATCCAATTACGAAATATTCCATAATTTAGAATTTGTTTTCCTTTTTGGTATAGTGTATTTTATTATTAGAATTTCACACATTAAAATGTAGGATTTCGTTTTGAATAGATCGTACGAGCAAAGTGCCTTAACTGATCAGAGGAAAACGTATTCTTCGTTCGTTTCTGGTTTTCAAGACTACCATTTTGCCGATTGAACTTTTATGTGACCGTATGCTAAATGCGATATCATAACCGAAGTGCTGAAAATCACTTTTTCAATTACAAAATAAACTCAATTAACTTGAATTTCACTTAACAAAAAATTAGTAACAACTTTCCGTTTGCCTGTCGCGAAAATATCATACTCATTGTCAGTGATCCATATTTAGGTACCTGTCCCATATATAGTTCAAAACTTATACATTTGTATTTTTACTTTTAATTATATTCCTCTACATATCTGTCTGACGTAATTGCAAGTAACTTTTTCCTTAGCGAGAATTTCCACCTGCCTTTCGTTAAAGAGTTATCAGTGAAAAACAAGGGCCAATCGGAGCGCGTCTACGTTGGCGGCTCCCCGACTAGACCAACGGCAACGCCCCGCCCTGCGGGGTCAACCGGCGGTCAGGAATCTGTCCGCCATAGTCGCGCTCTGATTCGTCTGGGTGTTGATAAACTATATTCGCATTGCAAACATTCGCAATAATAATTTCCAATGCAACAATGGACGTTTCAACGAACTATTTTAATGCAACGACATTATGTAAATCGTTTCGTGGAAGACTGGATCGTGGATTCGAGGCGATTACCTCTCGTCCCGGGTCTGTTGGTACGGATGATCTCTGGGGTTAGGGTTTATCAAGGTTTCGCGGAGTCGGGTCGCGGAAGACCCGGCGGTCGGACCGGCTCCCCAAGGCGTGCTCACACGAGAGAGCCGGTCGATAGCAGGGGGTTAAACTTCATCGAGTGATGGATATTTATACGACGCGGAAGGAAGGAGGGCATTATTGTGCCTCGTTGAAACCCCGGGCGTATTGGTTATATAACGCGACGTCGGCATTAGGTAATTAGGAAGCGTCGAGAGCAGAGAAACGTAGCCGCTGTTTTTGAAAAGGTTTCCCTGGTTGCTTTTGTCGGTTTCTTTGCGTCGTCCTCCCCCCTCCTCTCTCTTGCACACATTTTTCTTATTCTCGTTCTCTCTCTCACACACACACACACACTTTTGGTATTCTCTCTCTCTCTCTCTTACACCCTCTTTTCTTATTCTCTCTATCCCTCTTTTTCTGACTTTGTTCTCTCCCTTTCTCTGACTTTATTCTCTCTCTTTCTCTGACTTTATTTTCTCTCTCTCTCTTTCTCTGACTTTATTCTCTCTCTTTTTCTCTGACTTTATTTTCTTTCTTTTTCTAACTTCAGTCTGTCTCCCTCTTCCTCTCTTTTTCTGACTTTATTCTCTCTCTCTCTTTCTCTTTCTCTGACTTTATTTTCTCTCTTTCTCTGATTTTATTCTCTCTCTTTCTCTTTCTCTGACTTTATTCTCTCTCTCTTTCTCTTTCTCTGATTTTATACTCTCTCTTTCTCTTTATCTGACTTTATTCTCTCTCTCTCGTTTTATTGTCTCTCTCTCTCTCTCTCTCTCTCTCTCTCTCTCTCTCTCTCTCTCTCTCTCTCTCTGACTTTATTCTGTCTCTCTCGTTTTATTCTCTCTGTCTCTCTTTCTCTGACTTTATTCTTTCTTTCTCTCTCTCTCTTTCTCGTTTTAATTTCTCCCTTTCTCTCTCGTTTTATTCTCTCTCTCTCTCTCTTTCTCTCTCTTAATTTTCTTAAACATATTTTGCCGATAGTTCTTGCAGACACGTTAACCTCTCTGTCGATCCACATATTTATATATATATATCAACCATTCAATCAATTTCATCGCTTCAGTCCGTGACGCTATCCTGGGTCAAAATAGACTCCGGCACAGCACCCGGAGAGTTAATGATACACTGCTACTACCGATTAATTCAAATGAACAGCTGTTACATTAAGATCAACGTAAAGCCTAATAATACTTCTGCAAGAGAAAAATACCAGCAAGAAATTATATAATTAATTTTATTATTAATTATTATATTAAATATATATATATAAAAAATTTAATCGAATAGCAAAATCGATCGTTACGTTCGAGAATCAAACGTCATAAATTCGCGTTTGAACGTGCCCCGAATTGATCGACCCCGGTTTTAACCCTTTAAGCACAAAGATCCGTGAACATATTGCAAATATTATCTGCAGAAATTTAAATCTTCTATTAACCCTTCGCACTCCAAGCAATTTTAATTCCTAACTCAAGACATTTTTCTGTCCCAGAATAATTCCATTGCACGTGGTTAATTTCCTTTCGTACATATCAAATTTCTTACCGTTAATCGTACGGCAACGCGTCAATCTTTTTCAGTATTTTGTTTTATTCCAAAAACCAGCAGAACTTTCCGGTAGACCTAATACAAGCCCGGGAAAAAGTTTGCGGCGTTTACGGTGAAGATGCTTTATCAAATGCAACAAAGTTCATTTCCGTTCTGGAGTGTTCGATATTAACCCTTTGCACTCCAAACAATTTTAGTTCCTAACTTGAAACATATTTTGGTCCTAGAATAACTCCATTGTACATAATTTCTAAAAAACAGTGTCACACTTCAATTTTTATTTACATCTTACATTACAAACATTTGTAATGTACAAATTGTTTTGAACAATATTCTGACAATTTTCAGTGTCGCCATTTTGGAATGTCAAAGGTTAAAACAAGCGCCTATCGCGTCGCTTTTTGGGTCTTTTTACTGTTATTCGTTCTTACAACACTGTTTTATCAATTTGTTAAATATACAGATAGCGAGGTGTAACCGTTTGTGTGCGGAGAAGCGCTATCGAGCTTCTTTCATGTTTTGCCAAAATTATGAAAAGCGCTGCTTTTTTGTTATGCCAAGAATACATAAAGCACAATAATGCTGTTCTGAATCAGTAACAGTTATGCGTCCAGTAAAGCTCATAAATGGTATTTTAAAAAATTTTTGTTGTTGCAATGCAATACAAGTGAGTTTATTCTATGAAAAGTGAAACTCTCAGGCACCACTAAAAATAGCTGCAGCACTGTTTAAAACAAGTTTAAAAAACTAAGGGTTAACCCTTTGCACTCGAAGCTGTTTCAACGAGAAAATCAGAGCATTTGTTCTGGCTTAGAATATTTTTATGAATTATTTTTATGTTATGTATATAGGGTCTTTTTATTATTATTCGTTCTTACAACAGTTTCTTGGTCCTAGAATAATTCCATTGTACATAATTTCTAAAAAACAGTGTCACACTTCAATTTTTATTTACGTCTTACATTACAAACATTTGTAATGTACAAATTGTTTTGAACAATATTCTGACAATTTTCCGAGTCGCCATTTTGGAATGTCAAAGGTTAAAACAAGCGTCTATCGCGTCGCTTTTTGGGTCTTTCTCGGCAGTCGTTTTGAGTAAGCGCGCTTGGGACTCTGAAACTGGGTTTTAAGAGGTCGCAGGGCCCGCGTCGCATCTCCGAGATTCCCCGGGTGGAAATTTTTCGATTGGCCGCCGGTTCCCGGACGAGGCGAGGCCTCCTCTCTTCGGTAGAGCGGCTTTGAAGCGGCTCCGAGTGCCAGGCGGTTCGTTCCCGGCACTTACCCTTCGTCGTCCATCTCCACCGAGCATTTCCGCCCCGCTGTTTTTGCTCGTTCAAAGGGAACGAACCTCTTAGCGTCAACGAAACGGATACAGGGGCCTAAATACAGTTACCCGAGCCCGCTGATATCTGCCAGCGACGATTCCCAGACATCGCCGACTCGCGTCCTCCTCGAAGAAACCAAAAAACAAGAAAAAAAGAAAAAGAAAACCGGCTTTGACGGGACCCGACCGTTTCTGCGAAATTATTTTAACCCCCCCCCCCCCCCCTCTCGATCTTCCATCGAACCCTTGGGATTTCAGCGCACCGAGCGATTGGAAATTATGTCCTTTTCTCTTTAGCCATTTTTCGGGTCGACGAATCTATTGGGATTTATACAGGGTGGTCCACGCAATTGTTTCAAGTCGTAACTCCGTTATTATTGCATCTACGAAAAAATGCCAAAGGAGAAAGATAAATGGTTCGAAGAGCACTACATCTGTAGGCCTTTACATTTTGTTTAGATGCAGCAGTGCATGTGCAATTAACAATTGCATCATTTCTTTAAATAGAAACGCATTTCTTCCTTTACACAGATCGATTCGTCTGTTCATTCTACGTCAAAAATGATTAGGGTAGCATGGCAAAAAAATTATTAGATCTCGAGATATTTTCAAAAAATGTATATTGAAGAAGATGCTCAAACGCTTCTCCATTACATTCTAAACATTTCTGATAACGTTTTTTTATTGTTTGCATAACTGCGTTTCAATTATCTGTAAGTTAATTTGTATCGTAGTTATCATTCGGTTCGATTAGACAAAAATATATGCTGGTGGAATGACCGATTGTTTTTGCTCCGGGTCAAAATGGACCCAGGCACCGACGCGGTAGGATCAATACGGAAGTGCGTTCAACGCCGCCATCTCTCTCGAGGCCCAATCTGAAACAGTAAACGGCGGCTGCTAATGCGAAAACCGAGAGAACCGGTGATAGCCGTTCCGACGATTATTATTTTTCACAAGGCTTATTATTATCATTATTATTATTATTATTATTATTATTATTATTATTGTGGTTATTACTGACAAGGATGGCTACGCGAGATCGCGGGCCCGCGTGAAAACCGGGGAACCGGGGGTGGCGAGTGGACCATCCCCTAAAAAGTTAAACCGAACGAAGCTAGAATCCTCGGCGAGGGAGCAGTGCTCAAAAAAAAATCCATGTCGAGGCAAGCTCTAGCCTAGAAGAGGAGTGGCCGCGGGGGGATGATGAGGAGGGAAGGAGGGAGGGGAGGGGTTGAGCTGCACCCTGCGAGCTCTACATTCGAGCAAAGTATACCCTGAAAAGCTAGAGCGGAGCATTCTACGGCGCCACCCCGTCGTTAGGAGCATTCGCCCAGCCCCTTTTCGTCTCTGTTATTCAGATTCCACAGGGTTCGCCCCGTTTCTGGTCCAACCTCGCCCCCGTCCCCCCCAGCCTTCCTTCCCCGCGACACCGCTTCGCCCTTCTCGATCGAGCGCGCGCGTTTATCATCGTTACCGTCTCGTAAAGACCCGGGGAAGATTACGTAACGGAACGTTGAGCGTCTCCCAGAGGGGGAGATAAGAAGACACCGTCCTCCGCAATGGCAGCGTTCCTCGCGGCTGCCTACACTCTCGGGTGGTGTGTACCGTCGTTTCCCTTTTCACTCTCTCTCTCTCTCTCTCTCTCTCTGTCTCTCTGTTTTTCTCTCTTGGCTGACTTCCTTTCCTTCCCCTTTCTCTCGAATATCTTCCTTCTCTCTCTTTTTCTCTTTCTATTTCTCTCTCTCTCTTCCATGACTGACTTCCTTTTCTCCCCCTTTCTCTCGACTGTCTTCCTTTTCTCCCTCTTTAATCACGATTGTCTTCCTTGTCTCTC